>CAUYSK010009048.1:0-16182 GCA_963575035.1 Avahi laniger
ATCACTGGCAGGACAGAAAAGTGGGATTTCAAAAGAATGAAGAAGCAGAGTCGTAAATACTATCAAAGAGGAAAAGAAATGATGGATCATGAAAATTTAAAGAAGATAAGCTGACTGAGAGATTGGGGGGGAAGAGAGAGAGAGAGAGAGAGAGAGCGAGAGAGAGAGAGAGAGAGAGAGAGAGAGAGAGAGAGAGAGTGTTTTAGAGTAAATAAAGTAGGAAAATGGGGAGATCTTTGCATGAAGAAAGACCAACACTCTGATGCCAGCCTAACTTGCACAGTTATCCCTGTTGCTCTCAGCATAAACTCTGTTTCTAAGACACAGTGGTCTCTTCCTTGCTCGGCTCCTCCTCCAAACCTTTGTTCATGCTGTGTCTGTCTGCAATATATCTCTTCGGATTTTTCCAAATTCCACTTGTTCATTAAGGGTAAAGTTGTCTCAAGGTCAAATGATTTCTGCTTTTCATATAGCACAATATTGCCCATACCACTCATGTGTCACTGAATCACACAAACTTCCTGAGTTTGTAATTCCTTAAGTGTGTAATTTTAGTCTTAGTAACACCATAAATACTTCAAGGGCAGGGATAGTGTGGTAGCTTCTAAAGATATCTGTTCTTAATCCCTGGCATTTAGAAATATCACCTTATGTAAGGAAAAGGAGGCTTTGCAAACATGATTAAGATGGAGACTGAGATATTATTCTGGGTTATCTGTGCAGGCTTTCAGTGCCAACTGTTCATGTAGAGGGAGGCAGGGGATGATTTCATAAAGACAGAAGAGAAGGAGGCAATGCAGCCACAGAGGCAGAGAGTGGAGTTATGCAGCCACAAGCCAAGGAATGCCAGCAGCCACCAGATGCTGGAAGAGGAAATAAAGGGACCCTCCCCTGGAGACCCAGAGAGCACAGCCCCATCAACATATAGATTTCAGCCCTGTGATATTGATTTTGGACTTCTGACCTCTGGAACTGTGAGAGAACACATTTCTGCTATTTTAAGCCACTAAGTTTATGGTAATTTATTAGAGTGGCCACAAGAAACTGATAACTGATACAGATGAGTAAGGTCACCATATATCCAGAATTTCCCTGGATGGTCTGTCCATGCCTATCACCATAGCACCATTATAATAGCTCCCCATTCACTCTAAAAACCATTCTATTAATAGTTTGGTGATAATCATGCCCTGGATATGGCTGGTGTTTTAGTCTTCATTACATCATCCAAGCTACAATGAACACAAATACCTAGAGGAGGCATGTAATATATAGTTTTTGAAGCAAAGAAGAAAACATCTCCATCATTTTAGAAATAACTTGCTCATAAGCTTTTCTACAAATTTTGGAAACAAGAAATTACTTTGAGTGGCTGAAGTAGAGGGAGAATCTGTTCAAACATATTTGTGGCTTAAAGATGAGGTTTTCAATTTGGTCTCACCCTAAAATACTGACTTGAGGTTTGTCCCAGAATGAATAAAGATCTCAATCCCAAATCAGATTTTTGAAATTGATAACATTGAGAGCTTTTTGTAGGTAGCAGGACATGCTCCATATGTTTAGGTAAATGTGACTTTAAGTTTTTCTTGGATTTATTTCAGAGATTGAAATATCTATGTGAACTTATTTGATGAAACCAGAAGAGGGAAGTTGGAAGGTCCATTTAAAATGATCCCTTGTCACGTGGCTTAGGTAGTGCTATAGTTTGGATGTTTGTCTCTCCAAACCCCATTTTGAAATTTGATCCCCATTTTTGGAGGTGAGGCCTAATGGAAGGTGTTTAGGTCCTGGGAACACGTCCCTCATGAATGGCTTCATGCTGTCCTCATGGTAGTGAGTTCTCACTCTACTAGTTCCCACGAGAGCTGATTGCTAAAAAGAGCCTGGTACCACCCCCCCAACCTCTTGCTTCCTCTCTCACCATGTGTTCTCTGCACACACCAGCTCCCCTTCTCCTTCTGCCTTGACTGGAAGCAACCTGTGGCTCTTGCCAGAAGCAGATACCCAATCCTGAGCTTTTCTAGACATCAGAAGTGTGAGCCAAATAAACCTCTTCTTTTTAATATAAATTACCCAGCCTTAGGTTTTCTTTTATAGCAAAACAAAATGAACTAAGAGAGATAGTGTACATGGACTCCTTTAGAGAAAATATCTACTTATTTGTGCATATCTATGTGTAGAGTGGGGAAATAATCAAAAAGCAACTTCATCTGGGCACTGAGTATATATGAAACATCATGAGGATCCATTAAAACATAAGTTAATACAATTTCAGCCAGTGATATCCTTAAGATCCATAGTCAGGGATCATATGACTCAAATAACAAGTGTACATCACTGTGAATCACTATTTACCAGTGCTGGGAACATGTAACAAGTAGAAGATTTAGTCCACATACATAAATTTGTTGGGGACATGAGAGGCTTTGAAAGAAATAGAAGATGTTAACCAATCAAGGGTCAATGCAAGGCTTTATTATGCCTAGTTATATAATTTTGACTGTAAGTGCCAGAAAAATTAGGAGAGGGGACAGTCCACTATGAACTAGAATAATTGCTAAAAGCTCTTTATAGAGAATTGAAGTGAGCTGGAGCAGGAATACATACAAGAATCACATCAGTATCAAAAGGGGCAGGTGGAAGAGTGGGCAAGGCTACTATAGGTGATGGTGTATGAGAGAAATGTTCACATAGCACAGGAAAGGAACATCACAACTCCTTCATTTTAATATTAGCTACTACATTTGGTTTAAAATATGTTTTATAAGATTTCTTAAATCTCATGGAACTTAGAACTACTTACTCTCTATTCCTTGGGATAATAAAAAAATTTAACCTATCCTCTGAATCTAAATTCTTATGAATTGAGTTGGTTAGATGAAATTCTCACAAGTTAAAGAGATGTGATGTTCCATATTGGGATGCAGTGATGAAAATGTATTTAAATAGTTAATTCATTTAATATTTTAATTTATTTAATAATTAAGAAAGATCACACAAATTTCTTCCTTTCTCTAACACTACTGAGCTAAATCAGCTTAGGAATGATTAGATATTTTGACAACGTACTAGAATTCCAGGCTTTTCCATTGAATAACACTTCTCATGAATCAAGTGAGTTTGGATATTGGTTATTGAGCAAGATACATGAATATTGCATGACTTGGGATTATCTTGGTTATGAAATATTTGCAAATAAATAAACATTAGGAAGTAAGTAGAAAAAAATTCTGAAAAGAAAATGCAACCCAAAAGTAAATACACTGACGTCTGTTTTTGGATAATGAAATTGGAGCAAAAAAAGGAAATGTGAGGCCCTCCGGTATACAGGATAGACAATTAAGGCACAGAAATGGGAGTTGGCATAAGGGGAAAGTGGCACTTGGAAAGTATTTAAGCATGTAGAACCAATTTCCTTACCAGGAGGCAATCATACGCGTGGCACGAGAACAGAAAACTCTAACAAAAATGTGCCTTATCACACACTTTCTACCTTCATCTACCTACTGCATAACAGAATGCAAATGGTATGCTGGATGGGTTCACGATTGCTGACTGTTGAGTCTGCTGCTCATTGGCCTGTTGGTTCATTAGTGTTTCACTAAATAATAGTGCTAGAAAGTTTAGCAAGAAAACAAAGAACACCTGGATCCTATTAATAACTTGCATCACAATGGATATTTGAATCCTGTCTGATGAATAAGACTTTAAGAAAATCTGCTACCATACGTGTTCGAAGATTGACCTTGATCTATCATTGAGGGCATATTATTGATAAGCTGATGTCAGTCATTTACAAATTAGCATAAATAAATGATTAGAGAGCAGCTTGGAATGTGGGGAAGATGAGAACTCTAGAAAATATACAGAAACAAAATTTTTAAAAAAGGTGAAGGACATCTGAGTAGAAGAAAAGTTGCAGAATAGGGTCACGAAGAACAAATGATGCACGTGTTACAAGTTTCTTTGTTCTATCCGTGTAATCAAAGTGAAGAATAGAAGATTGATAACTTTATCACCGTCATTCTATGTTCTTGGTTGTAGATTTAAACTTTAATAACTACTGGAACAACTTAATGTGAAAATTACTCAAGTTTATGTGTAAAATTTTTAAGTATAGAATTGATAGATTTGGGTGCTGTCATTTCTATTTTACAAAGCTCTTTGCAATTTAGAGATGTTGTCACAAGGGAATATAGAACATTAGATGGCTGAATCCACAAGGGAAGTAAGAATCTACAGCCGACAGGTATAACATGTGCAGACTCGCACACAAATGCAGCAAATGGCTATTGTGAAATGAAGCTTCTATTTAGTATAATGTAGCCCTTTAATTATTACAATAACAAGGAGGAGGAGCAAAGTATCTGAATAATAAATAATATTTGTGGAGCTCAGCTTCCTGAAAGCATACTAAAGACCTGACAGGCCTCGAAATAAACAGAATAAACTTGGTAAACAGTAGTCACTATGCTAAGCATCTTACAACAGTCCGATGAACTGGGACCCAGTACGACTTCCATTTTACAAATGCAGAAACAATGCCCAAAGAGAATATGTGATTCTATCTCCACAACGTGCACTTGGGTACCACCATTTGCTATGCCAACACTTTCTTGAAAGCAAAAATGTGAAAACATGGGATTTTTCTAAGCATTTGGGTCAAGATGAAAAAAGGTAGCCTAAAATCCCTGAATCTAACAGTAGAATTTTTTAAGGGACACAAATGTTGCTATGGAAAATGAACCACTAATGCCCAGTGTCCTGAAACAGATCTTAACCATCTTCTAATTTCTTCCTCTCCAAAAGTATTTCTGAGGGTTTTTTCCTAATAAAAATGAATTTCAAATTATGAAATGGGAATTGATAGAAAAGTAAGATTCATTCAGCGCAATCTGCATCATAACCAAACTTCTTAAACTCTATCTTACGCAGAAGGAGACCTACCTATACTAAGATATGAACTATAAACTGCCAAACAGACACAGCCGCAAGACTGTCCCTTACATGAAGTAAGCATCTCCTTCACCCTGCAGCTCTTTATGCAGAGAACAACAACAGACTCTGATTCCTACCTCTGTTCTCCCTCATTATAATCATTTTCTCTTTCTCCTGTTCCCATCAAAGGAGAAAAATCCCCTTTCTCTTAAAAATTATCTCGCGGAGATGTTGTGAAGACTACATAAGATGGCGGACAGGAAGCCAAAAGCCCTGTGACTGTCTTAGAGGGACTCAATGAATGCTTATTATTATATTGTTCTCCAGACCCACGGGCTTCCTCCCACACCCCCCGACCAAAACAACATGAGGATGCCAGCATCAGAAAGGGATGACTGACTCACAAATATTTTTATTGCGTGTAGAAATGGCAAAGCCCTGTGGGAGGTTGAAGAGCCTTCCCTTCAGCTAAGAATACAGAGAACTCAAATCAAAATACCATGAAGTACAGGAAGTCTGGCTGTGAGGATCATTTAAGTGCCTTGCACAAGGATATGCAGTTACTTTTAATTAAATCAATAGTTTGAAGTGATTGCCTATTACAGCCATGCTTATCATCTTCCCTAATCTTTCCTCTAAGGCCAAATTTCACAACTCTCTGCTCTCAGATTTCCTGATTTATAGATTTATATCGGGGTTCTCCTCCACCCCACTTATGCACACAGGTGTCTGCCTCTCCTCTTCCCTGAATAATTAATACCCATGCATATTTCCACAGCATCCTGGGACCTCCTTCCACAGGCATTCTCTTGGAGCACTAGTCTTTTTCTGCTGATCATAGGCAGTTCATCTTAGAATTACAAGCGGGAGCCAAGATCAATGGCAACCTGATTTACAGCAGCTCTTACCAACAGCTTGTGGAAATTAGAAATAAATATGGGGTCAAAAGACTCACCAGTAATTTGACATTGGTAAATCTGGCTTATTTAGAAGTCTTAAATAATAAGGACCTTCACATCATTATTTCAACTGAAAGAGCATCAGTGTATTGTCTGAAGAGCCTTTGAGAGCTGAAAAGGTGCTTTAAGGTATATCACCATTAGAAGTATTTTTCTACTCTCTTAAATATTGCAAGATATCTGAATTGGAAGTACAATAGGGGAACAATTCACAGCCCTAACTGGCATACAGCAGTAAGTCCTGAAATTGTGAGCACATCCCAGCTCTGTTTTTCTGTCTGCAGGTTGCGTTATAAGTCAATAAAACAAGTGTCTATATTTCTGAGTACCCCAGGAAAGCTATGAATGTCACAATAGAAAAATTCAGAAGCTTCCTGGATCTAAATGAAATGGAAACAATGCAAAATGTCAAAAACAATGACAACTTCATAACTAAGCATTATTTTAAGAAAAAAAACTATGGTGCTTAGTTTTGAATGATGATTTGATTTGGTCAGTCCAAATTTGGCATTGTCTTCCATCTAAAAGGAAGAATTTCTTGTCTTGAAATTGCTATAAAATACAAGTTTTGAACATATGGGTCAACTTAGCAGAGACAGCAGCATGTACATGTAAGCTGTAGTCCTCATTTTCTGTGAAAGTTGTGCTGTGATACACAATGATAAAAATGCAAATTTTATGTAATTGCAGAAAAATCTGTTATAATAAAATAAGGGCATGTTACCCTTAAATGAAGTTAAATGAAGTTAAATGAAGAAGAGGATAGAAGGGTAGACCCAATTCTGGAATAGCACAGGGAAGAATATTCTGCAATTTGATGCCAGTTCATGATTTGCCTGAGATCAGAGCTTCTCTTTAGCAAAATTTTTCCATGCCGCAAACTGTTTTTTCTGGTTTTATTCTTAATAGAGAAACACATTGCTGGCTACATAACACGCTGCCCTAAAACTGAGAAGTCTGGTCAACTTCATGGCAGTATCCATGTGGTTGGTGGATAACCCTGTATCAACTATATAATGGATAAGTTATGATATCTTTAAGAAACACTCAGTAACTCGGTAATGATACAGACCCAAGGATGGTAGGTCACGATTGCCTGGTATCCACAACTCTGCTTTCCTCTGCTCACTCCCCCATCTCTCGCCTCCTCCCACCTCTAAGTTTCATGGGCATAGCATCTCACACCGTTTATAAGTCCATTTTGAAGATAAAAGTAAATGAATGTCAGAGGCAACAACATAGGATGAGCAGTGGTGGTCAAAGCTAGGGAAAGTGAGTAATATCCTAAAAGCAAAGAGAAGGAAAAGGTGTGAGAGACAATCGAATTCAATCCCGTAGTTCTAGGTAGGGAGGATCTAGGACTTGAGAAGATGAAGTGGCAAGACTGAGGTCGCACAGCTAGTCAGGGTGCAGCCAAGACTAGAATGAATCTTCCAGTTTTGATTTCAGTAGCCTTTCTGCTGCATTATACCTCAAAATCTCTTCACACACAGCGTGTATGCACATAATATACATAAAAGAGTAGCCAGGGAAAAGACTGAAGTAGGCAGAGTTTGTTTTTCAGACATTGCGCTTGCCCTTTCCTGAGCGTGTCTTCTGGCTGCCAGCACGCCTGTGCTGCACGCGCCGTTATCCCCCCGACTCTGGTCACCCGCCAGCTTTTCTGGCACTCCACATCAGCCCCTCCCAGGGAAGGCAGATGGTGCCAGGTCAACAGCACCAACTCTGGTTTAGCTGTAGTTGTCGAGTAGCAAGGTGGAATTTGAATTCAGGTCTGCTTGGATTCCAAAATCTGTGACATTAGTTTGTCACATTCACAGAGCTGGGAAGGTTGAAGAAGATGACTTCATAAAGTGCTTGACCCACAGCAGACACTCAGCCAATCCTGTTTCTCTTTTTTCTTGTTATTTTCATTTTTATTTCTTTTTCCTTTTTGCCTCTCAGACAAATCATCACTGACTTAGTGCTCTTAGAGTGTCTTTATTAATCAAAAGATTTTACACATTTTTTTCAGCCAATGGACATATATAGAGTTCCGAATCAGGTTCAATGCCAAAGCTATAAATCTAACCACCAAATGATGAGATAAGAGCCAGATTGGGAAGGACTTTATATGCAATACCAAACACTTGAGTCTTTGTTTTATAGGATAAAGGGAGCTATGGAAGAATTTTAAGCAGCAGAGCAATATAATCTGATTTTTATTTTAGGTGAATCAATCTGACTGCCATGTGAAAAATAGATCAGAGGTGGAAAAAAAAAATCACTAGGGATACCAGTTTCAGTGGCCCAACCAGCAGAGAAATAAAAAAGGCTTAGTTTGTATAGCTAGTTATTGTAAAAATAAAAACAGAAAGAACTATACACAAACAGTGTACCTTACTTGGTATTTTCTTTTTTCTCACAGGGGAATGGATTAGCAATTCTGAAACAACTTTTTTTGCATATTAGGGTTAAACAAATAAACAAATATACTGTAGGTAATGAGAGCCAGGTTTATCACTGTTGGAGAAAGAAGTTTCAAATAAGAAAACGGAAAAGACTAGAATAAATAGTGCGGTGCTGAGTAGGGTCAGAGGTATCAATATGGGCTCATGGGATTTTAAAATATACAAAAAAATCCATAGGAAGATAGAAAGATAGCTGGGTGCAGTGGCTCACGCCTGTAATCCTAGCACTCTGGGAGGACAAGGTGGGAAGATCACTTGAGGTCGACAATAGCCTGAGCAAGAGCGAGACCCCATCTCTACTAAAAATAGAAAAAATTAGCTGGGCATGGTGGTATGCGCCTGTAGTCCCAGTTACTTGGGAGGCTGAGGCAGGAAGATCGCTTGAGCCCAGGAGTTCGAGGTTGCTGTGAGCTAGGCTGATGCCACCGCCCTCTAGCCTGGGCAACAGAAAGAGACCCTATCTCAAAATAAATAAATAAATAAAATAAAATAAAATAAAATAAAGAAAAACAGATATGTTTGTGTTTATGCATTAATTGGTACATATCCATGTGTTTTCTAGCCCCATTTACTCAAAGGGACTAGATACAGTCAACCCATAGTAACAATGAGCACACCCAGCACCAAGGTCTTGGTTTCTAAATACTACTTTCTAATAAAAAGAATCAAGGCTTCTTAGACAATTGGTATATTTCAGGGATAGGGATGGAAAACTATGAATTTGTAGCATTTTCTGGTGCCAGAAAGTAAGAAAATGTTTTTGTAAAAAAGAGAGAGGTGTGCATATATTAAAAACACAAAAGAGTCCACCTAAAAGAGTTCCCAATAACTAAAATTGGAGAAACTTGAGAAACAAAAAAATAACAAAGATTAAAATGATAGCCATGGGTCCATATTGCTATAAATAATTAACCAAATACCTAAATAAACGGAGGAGGAAATCACTTTTACTTGAAGACGACTTCCAATTAACAAACCTAGCAAGAATGAGGGAAACAAAAAATCACCGTTAGAAGTCTACAGAAATAATTGCTTTCTGCAAGGGTCGTTGATCAATGCAAAAAATAATGGGCACAAGTTTAAGCAGAAACAAGATATGTTTCTCCCCCTAAATATTTACAAAGGGAAAAAAGTAACTTCACATTGGAGAATTCTGGCAGATCCTGCATTTGCCAAGGGATCAGGGATAACATTACCAGTGAGTGACACCTGTCAACATCACATACCGGCTGCTGTCTTGAACTGTGAAGGGGCAAAACCTCTTTGGTATCTTTCCCAGTAAGTCATAATCTCATATCAGGCAAGAGGAAACATCAGTGAAACCCAAATTAAGGAATATTATACAAAGCAATGAACCAGTACTCTTTGAAAGTGGTCAAGATCACAAAAGACAAGCAAAGACTAAGAAGTAGTCACAGATTGGACAGTACTAAGAAGCCATGTAAACTGAATGCAATATGGGGTCCTGGATTGGATCTTGGGATGAAAAGAGAACAGAAAAATGACAGTGAAAAAATTGATGAAATCCAAATATGTTCTATAGATCAGTTAATAGGATTGTGCCAAGGTTGATTTCTTAGTTTTGACAATTATCCTATGGTCATATAAAGTGTTGACATGAGAAGAAACTGGATGAAGGGTACAGGGGACCTCTACATTTATTCCAAAATAAAAGTTAGGCAAAATTGTAGGCAGCAGAACTGGAGAAGGACAGCAGAAAGGGCAGCAGAATCTATAGGCAGGTGACAGATGAGATGGCGCCTGTGGACTGACTCAAGGATGAGTGGCATCCATCAGTGTGGGGAAATCAGGTGGGATGCAGGCTTAGAGGGCAATGGGAATTTCATTCTGGGACATGCTGAGTTTGAGGTGCTTCTGGGACATCCAGATGGACATGCAAATGAAGCAGTTTGATAAATGTGTCTGGAGTACAAGAGAGAGATGTAAATTGGAAATATAAATTGTGAAGTAGTCAGCATCTAGAAATTCGTTAGAAGCATAAAGATGGATAAAATCATAGAGAAAGAGCATGAATGATGAAGAGGAAGGAGTCTGGAGGGTAAAACTCAAATTTAACACTTGTTCACAAAGCCTTATTTTACAACTTTTTGTGGAACCGGGTGTATGGCTTATTCATCTCTGTGCTCTCACCCCCTAATATTGTGCCTGGCAAATAACGCGAGCCTACGACGTGTGCTGAGTGCACGTTTACATGAACAAATTAATGAAGAGGTGAATCTATCTCAGTGGACACCAGGATTATAACGGACGTTTAAATTTCTCTTTATGCATATTTCATTCTGCCAGCTCATCATGCCTGAATCTCAGATTTTATTTAAAAGGCATTTCCCTTTAATTTAAAAATCTAGGTAATTGGCAGAATTGATACCTCAAAGCAAGTTATATTTCATGGTATAACATCAGGTTATATTTGATCCATTTATTCTCCTTACCATTTATAAGAGAATGGTAAAACCATCAACAAACAATCTTAACAACAAAAAAAAAAGTAAGAAATTCTTTGCTCGGGTCCCATACTGACCAGTGGGCCTTGTTAAGGAACAAAGAGGAGCTGACTTCACTCCTGCAGTCCTTGCTATGCCCAGGCATCATTCTTCCCTGGCAGGACTGTCCCCACCCAGGTAGAAAGAGTCAACCCACGTCAGATGAGAAGCCTCCACCTGAACTGGCTCCCATAGAAAATGGGACGCCTCTCTCCCACCCATAGGTCCTCACACAGTGCGGAGTTCCTGCCCTGTTTCTCCCAGCACTTCCAGGTAACTCTGTGTGCTCTGCAAACATTCTGCCAACATAGTTTGCTTTGTTCTGGAAAACAGTGAAATATAATGATATTTAAAAAGATGATTGGCTGCTGAAATCTCTATAACATCACACTATTTGAGAAAACAGAGCTTACCTGAATATTTTAGGCTTAACAATTGCCAAGCAGATGGCAGGCAGCAATATAAAAGGTATTACAAAGCTCCAACTCCTTATATGTGTCATTTAGTAGGATATTGTGCTCAGAATCCTGTTCTGTCACTGTTGGGTTAGCTATTCCCCTCCGCCCCGCTTTCAGTGTTATTTTCTCATGCTAACACTTCAGAGAAAAACAACATTTTAAAGCCTTGCCGTCGATTACTGATTTATTACCTTTGCACTTGCTGGCATTTCCCTTGAAGTTCTTCTAGGGGCAGACATGGGGGAGGAGCTGAGGTCAACTGGGAGGACAAAGGATGGAAATCCAGAAGAAAAGATGCAGGACACATTTACCCTTCTTGTCATGGAACATGTTGCTTCCCCTCCAGTCTGTTGGAAGCATTGAGAATTTGGCCCAGACTTTCTAGAGATTTTAGGCAAGCAAAACTGTCGCATGAGTGGCAGGGTCTTAGGATTCTAAAAGGCAAAGATTCAGCTTGTGTTCAAACAGAAGATCGGGGACAGTGGGGCAGGGTGCTCAGCTATAGCAGATGAAATAAACTCTAAGTAGGAAGACAAGACATGGTGTTCCAAAAAAAGTATGATTCAGAGGGGGTCAAGAAAGAGAAATTTCGAGGAATTTAGGAGGCTAAGATGGAATGTGCCAAGCTAGCGACACACAGGAAGGACTGTGGCTTAGCTGCAGATAGAAGGGCCACCATCCCGGGCTGCAGTTCAGTGTCTGCAAACAAGTCAAAGCCAAGGCCAGTAGGAGAAATTATTACAGCAGACACTGAGGCATGAAAATGGGGCGGTGGCAAGGAATGAGGACAGTGTTATAGCTGGACACTCAAGACAGAAACATCACAGCACTTCTGCACCAAGAGCTGAGGCCAAAGCTAGAGCAGGAGGGATACGAAATAGACTTGAAGCTGAGACACACTGTTTGCTGGAGAAAGGATCATCTGCTCCCTGCTGCAGAAAGTGTCCCAGCACTTCCTCAGAGCTGCTCTGGCAAACTGATCTCTGTCCAGGGTGATGAGGAGAAAAAAATAATAAGATTATAGGACAGATATTAAAGATGGCATTTAATTGGAGGCTCATATGCTAAATACTTTTCCTTTGTAGAGATTGAGAATTCATTTATATCCAAAGTCTCTCCAAAATATTTTATGACAAATGTGTTCAAGTGATAAATGTATGTTGCTAGTGAGGCACATCTAATCAATCGAAAGCAAAAATATGCTCTCCTCAAAAGAAAGAGTATCCACCATCACCACCACCACAAAAGACACCATCCTTAGCAGCAACAACAAAACACCTCATTGCGAGACTCTTGTCTTGCACAGACTCTCTGATCTCTCTCCTCTCCCTCATTTCACCCAATCTGTGTGTACTCAGCATCTGTATCTAAGCAGAGAGAGTGAAATCAGAGAGGATGAGCCGCAGCCCTGAATGGGCTGTTTAAATTAGTTCCAAGGCACGGGTAATTGTCTCACTCTTCCCTTTGCTCAGCCTGTGTAAACACAGATTTAAATGATTGATCAAAGATAGAATAGCTCCATAATGATCAAAAGAAAATTAGTGGAAGCTCAAAGAAATCGTATTATGTCAGGACTAGAGAAAAATACAGGATTCCAAGCCCCATCCCAGGCTTTACTCTCCCTTCTACAGCCTGCAAGGGGGTCATTACCTGCTTAGGTAAAGAATAAAATGCTCAAGTTTAATGACATCCCAAAACTCTGAGGTCATTTGATTGCTCTACCACATGATAAAAAATTGTATAAAAGTCATTTAGCTTTTTTAAGCCTCAGTTTTCTTGTTCACAAAGTTGGAAAACACCAGCTATCTTGCAGATTTATATTGATGATTAAAGGATAAGATGTATATTAAAATTCTTTTATAATGCCCTATTCACTATAAGTGTCCCAATGACATGTGCAATAGTGACATAAATGAATGATTGGACACATAGCTACGGTGACTGAGTGATTTCCCTCCATCGACAGCATAAGCCTGCACTTCCGTCTACCTTCATGGTACTTACCACTATCTGACATGATACGGTTCCCTATTTATATTCCGTCTGCCTCTCTCACTACAATAGAAATGGCTCGAGGACAACTCCTTTGTCTGATTCACTGCAGTATCCCCAGTGACCAGAGCAAAGCTTAGCACTTAGTAGGCACTCAGTAAATGAATGAGTGAGTGAATGGATGAATGAGGCAGTCAGGCTTTGCACCCAGATTTGCCTGACTCCACAGTGTATCCCTAACCCTTCGCAAATGAATGAACTCCAAATGGCAGAGGATGATTTCACTCAATGCCATTTTGGTCTTATATATTTTTGGTTGGCAGCATAATGTCCCTTGAACATGCTCACGTCCTCATTCCAAGAAACCATGAATGTGTTACTTTACATGGCAAAAGGGATTCTACAGATGAGATTAAACTAAGGACCTTGCCATGGGAAGATTATGCTGGATTATTCCATGGGCCCAATTTATTCACATGGGTTCTCAAAAAAGGCTTGGAACTTCTCCAGGCTGTGATCAGAGAAAGAGATTTGACAACTGAAGCAGGGTCAGAGAGATGCTATGATGTTGGCTTTGAATATGAGGGAAGGAGCCAGGGCCCAAGGGATGCAGGTGGCCTCTGGAAGCTGGAAAAGATAAGAAAATGGATTCTCTCCTGGAACTCTGTCCAGAAAGGAACACAGACCTCCTGATGCCCTGATGTTAACTCAGCGAGACTCAAGTCAGACTTCTGTCCTACAGAACTGTAAGGTAACATATTTGTGTTGTTTTAAGCCCCTGTATTTGTAGTAACTTGTTATAGCAGTGATAGAAAATTAATGTAATAGTGCAGAGAATATTATCACTTTGAAGAAATCTATTGCTTACGTGCTACCAGAATATGATTTTAGACATCATAATAAAACTCTAGCTCGCATTTTATAAATTAATTGCATTCAATAAACCACAGAACCTTCTAAACAGCCCTCCAAACTTCATGCCAAAATTAAACAATTCAAACCTTGTGACCAACTGTAAACGTTTTTGGTTTTTTTCCCCCTCTACACTGAAAAAAAAACCTTGAAACCTCAATGGCTTTTCTTTGCTCTGGAAATGTGTGCTGGCCTCCACATACTATTCATTACGCAGTGGGTAGTGCTGTATGGGGGAGCCACAACCTTCCTCTGATACTGTTTTCCATGCTGCCTTCCATAATAAGCAAAAAAAAAAAAAAAAATCCATGCTTCCACTGTTTCGTACCATATCCACATCTTCCCAGCACAGTAATTATTGCGGACCTCTCAGGAAGGGCCCCTGATGGTGTGACTTTATCAGCAGCCCACTGGCTTGATGGTCTCCACCACAGAGCCATCAAGCATGGCTGGCTGTGACGCTAATGCTCTGAGTCCACAGCTCCAAAGCAATGGACATTGCCGCAAAAAATTAACGTGCATCTGTTCATCACCGCAGACGGCAGAGAGAGTGGGCTGTAATTTTAGCTTCTATCCCCCAAATAATGTTTGTTGTCATGCTGTAATCTTGGCAATCAGCGTAACAGATGAACATATCGTTTCATCTGAAATATTTGCTAAACACGATAGGACCTTGAAAACCACACCTCAGTGTGTGTGTGTGTGCATGTGCGCACATGCATGTTGGAAGAGAGAACTAGCCAAATAAGGTAAAATGGGGAGCACTGCGAGTTCATTAAAAATAATTAGATGCTTGTGTCCTATCCCCTTTTCTAGCACTTAGTATTTTTTTTAACCTAAAAAATGAAGGCTTCAGACTGATCCAGAAAGCTATGCATCTACTGGTCCAGAAAGCCATGCATCTACCTTTCCTCTTCTAAAATATGAAACTTAATGCAGATGTAGTTTCTAAAGTGGAATTTAATGGCTATAAAAGCCAATTGGCCCAGTCAGCATTGGAAATATTACTCTTGTGATATTATATTAACTTGAGTGCTGCGAAACTCATTTGCTTATAAAATAGCCCCAACTGCAGAAAGGGGTCTTCCTTTTCGGTGTGGACACACTGGCATATATGTTGGATTGACACTCAGGAAAACCCCCACCAATACTGAACTAGGACAAAGTCACCCCAGGGTGAAATTCACATTTGAGGCTATTGCTTGAGTAGAAAGTTTAAAACCATTTCATGTCCCGCTTCACCTTCCTTGATATTGTAAACAGGTACAGAATTAATACTTTCATCATCAACAAACTAATGCAACAAATGCTTACCAAATGTCTACTATGTGGTAGGTACTATTCTAGGTTTGGAGGACATAGCAAGAACAAAGTATTTGAGATTTCTTGCTTTTGTGGAGCCTTCGTCAAATAGGGGATACCAGTGAGCAAACTAATACAGAGTTTCAGATAGTAATAAATGTTAGATAAGGAAAAATTAAACAGGGGGATGAGGAGGTGGGTGGTGGTAGGAAGTATAAGGAGATAATGAAAATTTGAGTGTCTGGGGAAGAGCATTCCAGGAAAAGGAAATAAGCGAAAGGTTTGGGAGACAAGGACGTATTCCATGTGCTTGAACAGGAGCAAGGCCAAGGTAGCCAGAGCAGAGAGGCAGGAAAGTGGCACAAGAGAAAGTCAGAAAGGCAACAGGGACGTTCTCAAACACACAGAGAGCCAAGCTCTCGAGCAGGAACAATATAGACCAGGGGTGGAAACCTGCTGCCGTAAGGCCACATATGGGCTTCTAGGTCCTTAAGTGCAGCCTTTTAATTGAATCCAAATTTTACAGAACAAGTGTGCTCCTGCAAGCATAGAATAATGGACCAATGCTAATGTTATATTACTAGGATTAATACTTTAATGCTAATGAATACGACATAGATCATTTAAAAGGGGACTAGGCCTGGTGGCTCACACCTGTAATCCCAGC
>CAUYSK010009049.1:0-27124 GCA_963575035.1 Avahi laniger
TTACTTTTTTTATTTTTGAGACAGAGTCTCTCTGTGTTGCCCAGGCTAGAGTGCCGTGGCGTCAGCCTAGCTCACAGCAACCTCCAACTCCTGGGCTCAAGGGATCCTCCTGCCTCAGCCTCCCGAGTAGCTGGGACTACAGGCATGCGCCACCATGCCCGGCTAATTTTTTCTATATATTTTTAGTTGTCCAGCTAATTTCTTTCTGTTTTTAGTAGAGACAGGGTCTCCCTCTTGCTCAGGCCAGTCTCGAACTCCTGACCTTGAGCGATCCACCCTCTTCGGCCTCCCAGAGAGCTAGGATTACAGGTGTGAGCCACCCCGCCCAGCCCACAGTGAATTTCAGAACAATTTTGTTACCCCAAAAAAGAAACTCTGAACCCCTTATCCATTACCCAGCAACTCCCCGATCTCCCACAGCCCCTGGCTGCCATGATTCTCCTTCCTGTCCATATGTTAATTTGCCTGCTTCTTATAAATGGGGTCACACTCTGTGTAGCCTTCGCAACCAGCTTCTTTCACTCAGCACCACGTTGACAGGGGGTTTCTGGTCTGTGCCAGTGAGGTGGTGGTTTCACTGGGCAGTTCTCTGACTTGTGCTTGAGATCAAACATTTTTCTCGGGTGTTTTCAGGGCTCTATTGGCCTCCAGAGGACCGGGAGCCTTCCCCGGAAAAGGGGAGAGAGGGCGAGCCAGAGAGGATCCCCCCGACCTCTGTCCCTCCACTGTACTGGTGAGGACCCTGCCTCTGCCTGCCCTCCTCCGCCAGCAGCACCCACCCTGCAGCAGAGGATGGAGGACACTGGCACAGACGCCTGCAGGGGGAGAAGGGAAGGGGCTGGGCCAGGGACTGTCCCAGCCCACTAACCCGGTCCCCTCTCCCCCCAGGACCCCTGGAGGCCTCAGCTCTCCCGCCACCAGTGGGGGACTCCAGCAGACACCCCCTCTACCAGCTGCTGAACTATGGCCCTGGGAATAGGTGAGACATCAGGGAGCAGGTGGGAGGGGTGGGGAAGAGGCCCAGCCACTGAAACCCCCCATCTCGGTTCCCTCCTCCTAGCTGCGGGGCCCTCCACCCGGACATCGCCCACATGGAGAGGCTCCTGAAGCAGGCTGTGGCGGAGCGGGAGCGGCTGCTCAAGGCCAGGGTGAGGCCCCGGACCGTCATGCTGAGCAACAGAAGACCCTACCTCGTTCCTAGGGGTCTGGGCCCCCAGCCCCTCCTCCCTCAGACCCGGGGGTCCAGCCTCAGCCCCTCCTCCCTCAGACCCGGGGTCCAGCCCCAGCCCCTCCTCCCTCAGTCCCAGGAACCTAGTACCTAGTACCTTTCTCCCCACCTCTCTCGGGTCAGCATCCTCATTGACTCCTTCATCCTGAATCCACAGGAAGGCACGAGAAGGGACACAGAAGCTTCCTCAGGCTCCAGCATCCCTGCCGTCACGGTCAGTCCCGCCCCTGCCCTCACCCCACCTCTCCCTGCTCTATTCTCGCCCGGCCCCTTTCTCCATTCCACGCTTTCCCCTCCTCTAACGCAACAGAAAAGTGTCCTGGGCTTGGCAAGGGAAGGGAACTAAAAAGGACCCAATTCCTGTTCCCGTGACACTGTAATGGTCATCTGTATCCGCGCATGTCCTTGGGTAACTTGCTTTGCTTCTCTGTGCCTCGGTTTACCCTCCTGTACATTGGCGATAATGTCAGCATTTACTACAGAATAAGGGCAAGTATGTGCTGGGACTTTTAAAAGTCATTTAAAAATTTATGTTGTTTATATTGAATTCTTTTATAAAATTTTTATTATGGAAATATTCAAATATGTGCAAAGGTAGAGAGAATAGATTCATAAGCCCCACGCACCCACCGTGCAGCTTCAGTGATTGTCAGCAGTGACTCTTGTTTCACCTGCGAACTGTGTTTCACTAATCCCACACCTACAGCCCACTCTGCACTGGAATGTTTTAAAGGAAAATATTGTATCTTTTCATCCATATGTCACCACGTAGCTCCAATAGACAGGGTTTTTTTTTTTTAACATAACAAAAGTTCCATCATCATAGCTTACCAGATTCTAAATTCCATAACATTCCAATAAATAGCCCATATTCACATTTCCCTAATTGTCTCTGAAATATCTTTTTTTTTTTTTTTTTTTTGAGACAGAGTCTCGCTTTGTTGCCCAGGCTAGAGTTCAGTGCTGTGGCGTCAGCCTAGCTCACAGCAACCTCAGACTCCTGGGCTCAAGCGATCCTCCTGCCTCAGCCTCCCGAGTAGCTGGGACTACAGACATGCGCCACCATGCCCAGCTAATTTTTTCTACATATATATATATATATATTTTTAGTTGTCCAGATCATTTCTTTCTATTTTTAGTAGAGACGGGGTCTCGCTCTTGCTCAGGCTGGTCTCAAACTCCTGACCTTGAGCTATCCACCCCCCTCGGCCTCCCAGAGTGCTAGGATTACAGGTGTGAGCCACCGCGCCCGGTCTGAAATATCTTTTTATAGTAGGCTTGTTTGAATCTAGATGCAAGTGTGCACACTATGCATTTGGTTAAAATGTCTCTTACATCTCTTTTAATTTCTCTGATAGTTCTCTCTTCCCATTTTTTTTTTAAAAATGCCATTTATTTGTGGAAAAAAATCAAGTCATTTATCCTGTAGATTTTTGCACATTCTGGAGTTAGCTGACTGCTTCCTTATTAAAGTTTTATTTTTACCGATGATACATTTTTACCTACGATACACATTGTTATAAAGAACGACATACACAGCGTCAAGAAGGTGAAGGTCACTTTCTTCCTCCCCGATCTCACTTCTGGCTTCGAGAAGCCTTCAGATCTATATATTTTCCACGTGCGCTAATCAAACCGTATTTTGGGAATTTATTTGTCCCATAAATGAGCACATCATTCCCAACCTGCTTTTGGTTTCCTCAACCATCTGTCCTTCCCTTGTTCGCTTCAGCCAGTATTTACTGAGTGCCTACTGTGTGCTAGGCCCTGGGTTCCAGTGGTGACCCAAATAAAAATCCCCGCCCTCGGGGAAGCTGATCTTAGCGCAGCAGTATCATTTATTAAACCGTCCCTGTGGGCTTTGTCCCCCTCCCTTCCACCCCCTGCCGTCTTTTGTGCGCATGCGCAAGTGTGTCTCTCAGACTCGCTCCTAGGATGGAATTGTGGGGTTGGAGACCCCGACGTCTGCTCGCTCATTCTTGAAACAGCCCCGGGAGGAGGGGGCGGTGTGTCAGCGCAGGGAACTGAGGCTCCCAGAGGGGCCGGGGTTCCGTAGAGGTGACATGGCCAGCCGGGTGGCAGGGGAGAGTTCCAGGCCATCCCTGCCGTCCTCCTGGGTTGGCACCCAGCTCTGACACATCCTGGCTGGGTGACCTTGGGGAGTCACTTCCCCTCCAGAAGCCTCAGTTTCCTCATCTGTCCAGTGGGGACATTAATGGGCTGTTTTGGAAACAAGGGAATCACTGTGACCACCTGGAGCAGAGCTTGACACGTAGTGGAAGCTTCTACACACGGAGGTGATCCTTAGCGCTCCCGTATGGATCTGGCGGGAGTCCAGGTCCCCGAGGGTGCTCTTGAAACCAGATCTCCCCCAACCCTCCCATTTCTCCTCCTCCTCCATCTCCCTGCCTCCAGCCTGTGGCAGTCATCTCTGTTTCTCATCCCTTCTTGCTCTCTGGCCTGGCTCCAGTTTCCTAAGCCCCTGATACTCAGCAGGGAACCACCAACATCAGTTCCCCACCCCCTGCCACTGAGCTGGTTAGACACGCAGAACCTCAACCCCATCTGAGACCACACGCTAGAATGACCGGATCAGGATCTACATTCTAACAAAATCCCCAGGGGGTCTACTGGCATGAAGAAGTTTGAGACGTACTGCCCGAGACTCAGTTTGACCTCAGGAATCTTACCATTCTTTGCAGGGGTTATTTGGGAAGGATAGATTCGATCAGGCCGGCCCAGGGTTGGACTCTCATAAACAGTAGACACTTGTATGTCCTTCTTTCTTTCCCGCTAACCTTTATGACCAGCTGAGATGACCACTCTGCCTGGTGAGTCCTGGCTCAGTCACCTCTTGCTGTGTGACTTTGGCGGAGTGACTTAACCTCTCTGAGTCTTGGTTTCCACATCTGTAAAATGGGGATAAATGTACTCAGCCCCCAGGAGAGCCTGACGGGGCAGAGAGATTACGCCTAGAAAGTGCTTAGCACACGACTATAATCACAGATTCCATCACAATAAGAATAATAGCAATAGTAATGATGTAAACAGTGTTCTCTTCTATTGATCACTTACCATTTGGTTCCTGTTCTGCAGATGCAACAGTGAGGACCCCACTTTGGGGACCCTGACCCACAGGCCCTCCATTTCTCTGATATGCCTCTGCTGTTTCAGGGCAAATTCTAGGTCAGGAATACTTGGGTTTGCATCCAGAAGCTCTGCGTGACCTCGGGTGTGTTATTTCATCTCTCTGTACCCCATTTCGCTCATTTGTAAAGTGGGGCTCATGGTAGCCCTGTCCCCAGGGCGGCGGTGAGGTGTCAAGGAGTCAATGGTCATAAAACCCTGGGCAGAGTGTCAGAGTCAGTAAACGTGCTGTTGGCGGAACGTTACACCGAAAGGCTGGAGCAGGTCCCACATGTGAGCTGCTGTGACTGGCTCTCCCGGGGGGCGCTCCAGGATGTAGAATCCCCCCAAGCCCCACCTCAGCTGCCCCTCCTCTTCCTCCCCAGGCGCCGCCCGCACCCCCACCCCGCCCTCTAGGCCCCCGCGTCTTGGATCTCCGGCAGCACCTGGAACGCTGGGGCCACAGCCCGGAAAGCTGCCCGCATGTGCGGGTGTCGGGGGGCTGCTGCCGCGGACCCCTGGTGAAAATGGGCGGCCGCATCAAGACCTGGAGGAAGCGATGGTTCTGCTTTGACCGCCAAGCCCGCCGCCTGGCCTACTACGCGGGTAAGCCCGGTCTGGCCGCCTGGGCCCCAGGATGCTGGAGTCCTTCTCTCCTCCGCCCTCCCCACTGCTGTCTTAGGCCCATGAATCTGGATCCCCAGCCTCCCTCAGGACTCAGGAGTCCAGGCACCCACTTTCCGCTCCCCCCAGGATGCAGGAACTTGGGTCCCTAGCTCCCTCCCACCTTCCCCATAACCCGGGGATGCAAATCCCCAGTCCCTTCCTCCTTAAGTCTCGCGGAATCCAAACCCCCAGCACCAGGCCCCATTTTCCTAAGACACCCAGGAGTCCGAACCTGCATCGTCAGCACCCCTTCCCCCTGCCCCCCAATAATACCCAGGAGTCCAAGACCCCTTCCCATTCCCCCTAGGGGAATCAATTATTCCAAAGCTCTCCTTGAGCTCCTTCCCTTATCAGGGACCAAGGCATTCATGGACGCAGGGTTCCAGCTCCCCACACCCCATTTCCCCAATCTTGTCCGGTTTTCCAACCAGCATCGACATTCACTCACCCCCCAACCATGGGACTTTAGGAAGCTTTGGACTCTGTGACCATGTTCCTCTCTCCAAACCCAGTCCCAGGACTTGGGCCCAGTGCTCACCCCCGCACCCAACACATACAGACACACACCTCTCACTGGCTCTGTTTCTCCCTTACCTCCCCTGCCAGACAAGGACGAGACCAAGCTCAAAGGTGTCATCTACTTCCAGGCCATCGAGGAAGTCTACTACGACCACCTACGCTGTGCCTTCAAGGTGAAGCCCCTCAGTGCCACCCAGCCCTCTGAGTCCGAGCCCCTTGACCAAGCCTTATCTCATCCCTGACTCGTCCTGGGAAAAGTCACCCACAGCCACTACCATGAGGGTACTCACCATCCAGCACAGGGCACCAACAGATCACGTCACTGCAGGCACGAAAAATTACCAGCTCAGACTCTGGCTCTGAGCCACTGTTAATTTTTTTGGAGCAAAAGTTTTAGAGCAAACGTTTGGCAAACTCTGATGCCAAACTGGAATGAATAAATGAGGTCAGAGTCAGGACGGGGGCAGTCTGGGTGCATCTGAAGGAGACAGTCAGGCTGCCAGCAGCTGCCAAATGGGAATGGGTCCCATGGTGTCACAGCATATATTTATTTTTCCCTGGAGAACTCAGGAATTTGAACTTGCATGAAAGTACCGGCTCAGGAATTTAAATGTTGGCCACTGATATAATATTTAGAAAGCTCTGTAAAGTAATCAACTGTGGCTCTTTAGGGCTTAGGCTGGAATCCCGGCTGTGTGACAAGGAAAGTGACTTCCCTTCTCCGGACTTAGTTTTCTCATGTGCAAAATGGGCCCACTTCACCCCATTCTGTCGGGGTTATTGAGAGCTAACAGAATAGACGTAAAGGATTTGCTCAACTGGAGGTTGGCAAGTAATACTCACTAAGTGGGTTCTAGATACTATCCCCAGGTACGGGGGGACTAGATTTTGGGGAGGTGTAATTTGAATGCCTATATTTCTCATATAGGGAAAGGGAGGCTGGGAGAGGGGGCCATGGGTCTTCCTTTTAAATTTCTCTTGTTCCTAATTTAATAATAGCTCTCTCCATTTGTTAATTTTAAGCACTTTCCTGTGTTAAATCATTTAATTCTCATAACCCAATGAGGTAGGTACCATCATTTAGGAAGACAGGGAAACTGAGATTCAGTCTTAAGTAACTTGCCCAATGCCACACAGGCAGTAAGTAGCAAGGCTGGATTCGAACCCAGGCTGTGGCTGGTATCCGTTGTCTCAACCACACTCACGCCTCTGCTTATTCCAGAGCCCCAATCCCCGCCTGACGTTCTGCGTCAAAACCTACGAACGCCTGTTCTACATGGTGGCCCCGAGCCCGGAAGCCATGCGCATCTGGATGGACGTCGTCGTGACCGCAGCTGATGAAAACCACGCCCCCTGAGCGTCCCCGCCCTCTTGGGGGACGTCCCGGAGAGGCTCCGCCCTCGCACGCCGGCGGAGCTGTTCCGAGGCCCCGCCCACTGCCGGAAACCCTGGGCCCGCCCCTTTGGAACTCTCCCGGGAATTCTGCGGGCCCTGCGGCTCGGCTGGCCGGAGCCCTGGCGTTCTAGGTGGCCGGTGTCTTTCCCCGACGGGATCGCCGGCCCCTGAGGCCCTGCCCGGGGCAGGAGGAAGATTGCAGGGGCGGAAAGGAACTATTTATTGGTGCTCCTGTGATACCGAATTAAATACGGAGGGAAAATGGGTTACTGTTGTGGTTTCCAGCCCAGACGTCTGGGACCCCTTCAGGACATCCAAGTTATGGGTACCTCTGAGAGCCAAATGTCGCACAGCTTTCCCTCTCTCTTTGGGGACACAGGCCTTCAACCCTGAGGTCGTGGCTGGGGGAAGGGGGCGGGAAGACATGCGTCTTTAGTGTTTGACAATTTTGTTTTTCAGTTTGTAGGCCCTTCTGCTTCCAGCCTTTTTGGCCTGACTGGGCTATTGGCAATTTCTAGAATCTTGTAGGCTCCCTCCCTCCAGGCCTTTGCACATGCTGTTCTCTCTGTCCTTCTCTTCTCTTAATTAGCTTCGTGTCTTAGTTTAGATGTCCCCTCCTTCACGAAGCCCTCACTGACTCCTCTGGCTGGATCAGGCCCCCCCCCTTTTGAGTTCCCTCATCCCTGCCCTTAGGACCCTGGGTCATCACTGGTGCTGCATCTGTGTCCTTTATGCACTGGGAGCTCCATGAGGCAGAACCAGGGTTGTCTTGGTCACCGCTGTGTCGCCAGCACCATAGGGCATGTCTCTTTCCATGAAAGTGAAAGAAAAAATTTATTTTCCTTTCACTTCTGGGTCTTTGTACTTACTATTCCTTTTGCTTGGACTCTGCTCCCTACTCCACCCAGGTTCTACTCATCATTTGGAGTTTAGCTCCTGTGTTTTATCTCTTTCTCCAGGAAGCCCTCCCTGATTGTCCCGGGTCAAATGCTTTCTTCCCACTATAGCCCTGTTCACTCTGGCCGTGCCTCCCCCATCCCAACCCTGATCACTCTACCCTGTATTTCTCCCACCACGGCCTTGACTACCCGGGGTCATCACTATTGAGTCTGTCTCCCGCTCTGGACTGGGAGCTCCAGGAGGAGCTGGGGCTGTCTCGGTCACTACTGAGCCCTTGGCACAGCAAAGGGCCTAGTGCAAACTAGGTGTCGGGGGAACATTTGGGGGTCGGATAAATTGATGGGAAAGTGATGCTGGGGACAGTCGCGAACAAAGCAGGCAGAGCTCTGTGGCTGATTTCTTGTCATCCTTTAGATCTCATCTAAGGGTCCCCTCCTTCAAGAAGCTCTCCCTGACCCCTAGGCTGGGTCAGATGCCTACTCTGGGCTTCCACAGTCCCCTGGGCTCCCCCACCTGAGCACTCTTAAGTTGTCACTCTGGAGACAGCTGCGCCCCCTCAGAAAGTCCCCTTGAGATCCAGATATAGTGCTCCGGAAGCCTGGGAGTGCAAACACCCAAATCCCCAGGTCCTCTGGGACTCCGGGGGTCCCTCGGCCTCTACCTCCAGACGTGAGACACCTGGATTCCTGGATAAATTCAGCCCCCAGCCCCTCTGCAAAGCAGGCCCTTACCGACTCCAGCTTCACGGGCATGTGACCAGTACAGACGACAGCTCCCTGTGCTCGGAAGAGCCCTGCTCCTTTGTTTAATCCTCTGTGGTTACCATCCGGAAATTCTTAACAATTTTATCTTTGACAGATGAAAGTGAAGTCTGAGGGGATAATGGAGCATGAGGGGGGGATTGGAGGCAGCTCACAGGCAGCCCCACCTCCCAGGAACGGGTTCTGTCTCCCATCCCCTTCCTGGCCCTGGCAGGGGCCTGGTACAGGCATCGGAGGATCGGGGTCGGTGCTTGTGCCTCATGGTATCTTGGGGTGGAGCGCGGTGGTGGGCAGTTGGTGAGAAGGGGAACCCAGCAACCAGGTCACCCAAATTCCGGGGCAGTACCTTGAACGACCTTTTTCCTGCCTTTCGAATTAGGACCCCACATTTTCATTTTGCACTGTGCCCCGAAAATTATGTGGTCGGCCCCACTCCTGACCCCACTCCTTCCCTGACTTTGTCCCAGACAGCGTGTCCCAGAGGGAGTGGGTCTGAGACAGGCTGGGCTCATTGGGCTCAGAGCCTGCTCTGCTCCAGGCGACAGGAAACCCAGAGCGGATATGGCCCCAGCCTTGTCAGAGGCCCGGCAGTGTGACCTCCAGTGCTGGGGGCTGCATCCTCACTGCCCCCCGCCCCAACCGGATTCTGCATCTCTTTGCAGTGAAGCCTGCAGAGGGAGGGGAGCTGGAGGGGAGCCAGCTGCAGACCGCAGTGGAGCCTGCCTCCAAACCTCCCTCTGTTCTCTGGTCCTAGGCCAGGCGGGGTCAGCGCCCAGAATCTAGACAGGCCTGAGCAAGAGGAGACTCCCCACCCTGGGTCCCACTCCCTCCCAAGACGATAGTTCTTCCGGTTGGGCCAGTTGGGGTTCCTCCCTGAAACTCTCCCACACAGCTGGAGCCTGCAGGGCCTCGTGCTCCAGAACCACACACAATAACAACAGCGCTCTCACCCTGGGTCCTCGCTCCGTCCCTCAGGAGGTAGGGGTTATCAGACCCATTTGGCACAGGAGGCAGCTGAAGTTCAGAGAGGGAGATTTAGTTGCTTGAGGTCACACAGCAGGAGGGTGGCAGAGGCAGGATGAAAATTTCAGTCTGTCCAATCCCGGACTTGATACTGCTCCATTCTACCATGAAAGACAGCCCTTCTTTTATTATAAAAAGGACACCTTGGAAGCTCAGAGGGGTGAAGGCACTTAGGCAGGCAGGGTCACATAGCAAACCAGAAGTGAGGCTGAGATTCCAAGGCTGGGAGGCGGGGGCTAGTGCTGAATGACGCTACAAGAAGTCATTCACTTTCTCTCTCTGGGCCTTAGCATGATGCTAAGTGACCCCACCTATGTGACTGAGATGCTTGTCATTGTTGGAAACGGGGGTGCCTGACAGGGTCTGGGGAAGAGATAACATCTTTATGAGCACAACCGCTATTTATCCGCCATCGGACAGCACAGTGAGCCAGCCCGATGCGGCAGGGTCTGACTTCTGACTTTGCAACTTCCCTCGCTGTGTGAAGTTGGACAAGTATCTTCCCCTCTCGGGGGCTTGTTTCCTCCTCTGCGAAATGGATGTCCCCCTCTGTACCCCCTCGTTAGGAATTCAAGGAGAGGGTGTTATAAAAGCACCGAGCGCCCCTTTTGCATGCAGCTGGAGCTCGAGAAGTGGGGGCCATTATTAGCCAATAACAACAGTAATAAAAATCATCTATTTCGCCTAGTATTACTAGTAATAATAGCTAATGCTTTGTAGCACTTAGAACTAGGCCCTATTTTTTAATCATTTCACATATATTCAACATTAATCCCCACAATAGCCCTCTGTGGTAGGTACTATTAAGATCCTCATTTTACAGCTGGGGACACTGAGGGACACAGAAGCTAAGTAATTGTCAAAGTTTCCCAGCTGGTAACCAACGTACTCATGGACCTAACAGTAGGTTCTCAAGCCAGACTGCCTGGGTTCGAATGCCGCCTCCGTCACTTCCTAGCTTGTGTGGCCCTGGACAAGTTGTTAAGTTTCTCCCTGCCTCGATTTCTCCATTTGTAAACTGACTATCTCAGAAATGTCTCATAGGACCGTTGTGTGTAAAAGGTGTGGAAAAGAGCCCGGCACATGGGAAGAAACCTGAATAAATGTGCTTTTGACATTGTCTTCATTTATGGAAGAGGTCTCTGAATATCAAAGTATCCAAGCCACTTTGCTCAAGGTCACACAGCAGATCAGGATCTGATTTGGGGTTCAAATCCAAGTCCATCTGGCTCCCAAACTAAGGGTCTTTGCAAAATATCATCTCAGGCCTAAGACCAGGCTCTGACCCCGACAAGTGTCCTGGAGCCTTTAGAGACAGCCCTGGATTCGAATCCCAGTTCTGCCACTTCCAAGCCTCTCCCAACCTCAGTTTCCTCATCTGTGAAATGGGGCTAGGTCCTCTCTTTGCCGAGCTGTCATGACAATCAGAGAGGAGTCAAAGAAAGTGCTAAGCACAGAGTAGGTGTTCAACAAATGATACTACCTTAACCATGAGGATTAAAAGAGACAATTCATGCCCCATGTTCAAAGAAGTTTCTGGCACATAGTAAACGCTGAATATGTAGTATTCATTCTTATTACTGTCACGATGTGGTTTATGGCAAGAACTATCTGGAATCATCTTGGAAACCACCCATTGCCTTTTCCCTCACATTTGACCCATCAGTAATTTCTACCACTTCTCCTTCTAAAATATTTTAGATCTTTCCACGTTTCATGTTTCCTTAGCTACCACCTAAGCCAAGTCGCATCGCAGCGCGCCTGTGCTGATGGTCTCCACCTGCGGTTGAGTGAGTCGCATTTCTTGCTCTTTGCGAGGAGAGAGAATGCACATCCTGGGGGGACTGCGGGGTGTCTCAGTAAAGGGGTGCCAGAAAAGACTTATTTTAAGATTTGGAGCCTGGCACAGTGGCTCACGGCTGTAATCTCGGCACTCTGGGAGGCCGAGGTAGGAGGATCGCTCGAGGTCAGGAGTTCGAGACCAGCCTGAGCAAGAGCGAGACCCCGTCTCTACTAAAAATAGAAAGAAATTAGCTGGACAACTGAAAATATATAGAAAAAATTAGCCGGGCATGATGGCGCATGTCTGTAGTCCCAGCTACTCGGGAGGCTGAGGTAGGAGGATCGCCTGAGCCCAGGAGTTGAGGTTGCTGTGAGGGAGGCTGACGCCACAGTGGTCTAGCCCGGTCAACAAGAGTGAGACTCTGCCTCAAAAAAAAAAGAGAGAAAAAAAAAGAGAAAAAAAAAGAGAGAGAGAAAAAAAGAGAGAAAAAAGAGAAAAAAAGAAAAAAGAAAAAAGAGAAAAAAGAAAAAAAGAGAAAAAAGAGAAAAAAAAAGAAAGAAAAAAGAGAAAAAAAAAAGAAATTTGGGCTCGTGTGTGGTGATTCTGGGGCTGGTCCCAGGAAGTGGGGCTTTGCCCTGGATCGGATACTGTCACAAAGTGGGGCTAACGCTGTGGTTGGGTATTTTCATAAATCCTATTTATGAGGTAGGAGAAACGAGGCAAGGTTAAAGTTGCAATGAATACATAATATAATATAAGCAGCCACTTACATTAGCCAGGATACGAGGAGGCTTAGTCATTTTGTGGTTTGCACAATGATCTTGTTTGTGTCTGTGTCCAGACCTGATTCCGGAGTGGTCCCGATTTTGCCTTGATCCTTCACCATCACAGCGTGGCCTTGTTGGATGTTGGTGCTCTGTGACATTATTTACAAACAGTCAGATCCTGGCCTCGCTGTGCGTGCCAGGCCAGCTCCCGGTGGTCAGGGTTGACTTTTCTCTCTTACCTGGAAAACTGCCCAATCCCCTCATTGGCCTCCCAGCCTTCTCTCTAGCCCCTTCTAGAGTCCTTTTTCTTTTTTATACAGAGGCCACAGTGACCTGTGTCCTTGTTTTTATTGAAGAATAACATACAGCTAGTGAAGTGCTAAGTGTGCACGTGCAGCTATCGCCCAGACGAAGACAGTGGGGGCTCCTCCCTGTTGCTCCTTTGGGCCAGTGCCCTCCCAAAGGTAACGCCTGTCCTGATCTCTGTCACCACTGGTTAGTTTTGTCTGTCCTAGAACTTCATAAAAATGGAGTTTACACAGTACGTTATATTTTGCTTAAGGCTTCTTTAGCTCGACACCAAGTTTCTGAGATTCATCCGTGTTCCTGCATATCCCAGTCTTCGGCCCTTGCCCAGGGCCGTGTGGAATTCCATCGGATGAGTGAATCGCTCTTCCTTTTTTCCATTTACTTCTCTTTTTTTCCTTAGCAGCTGCCGATCCAGTCACGTCTTGATGGATATTGGTACTATTTCTCAATTTGATCATGTTAGCGTTATGATAGCATTTGCTATCATTAGTAGCAAATCCGATCATGTCCCCCAGCTGATTTAGACCCCCTCGATGTTTCTCCAGTCTTCTCAGAATTAGTCCAAATCTCTTCTCAGGGCCTGCAATGCCCTGAACAGTCTGGCCCCTGTCTGATCTCCTGCCTCAGTTTCCACGATTGCTCCCTGGGCCCTCTGAGCTCCAAGTACGCTGCTCTCCTCTCCGCGTCTGCATGGTCTGTGCTACCCGCCAGCTCCAGGCCTTTGCACGCACTGCTCCCCCTGCTTGCAGTGTGCTTTGCCCCCTCTCTGACCCGCGCCACCTGGCTAAATCCTGCACGTCTTTGAGGTCACATCTCAAATTACCTACTCTGGGAAGCCTTCACGGACCAGCCCCCCCTTCTAGACTTCTCACCTCCTTGTAGCTCCCTACACTTATTCCTCATAGTCCTAGTCTCGGTCGTAAATGACAATTCGAGTAACATCCGTCGCTCCCGTCACACTGTGAGCTGTGCGAAGACAGACACTGGTTCAGTCTTAAGTTCCAGCGTCACCCAGAGCAAAGACAGGCACACTGTAGATGCTCATTAAACGGTCACTGAATGCGGAATGTTGGCTAGCCCCTGTCTCTCTTTGAGCCCCAGTACTCTCTGGGCCCCCACCCCGACTCCCCAAACACACACAGACTTTCTCCCATGCGCTGTCAGGGAACCTCGACTCCCGCCCTTTCCCTCTTTAGCAACTGCACAGGTCAGGGGCTGCTCTCCCTCTGGGTGACGCATCTAGGGGCGGGGCCCCGCCCCACAGCGGACGCTGAGTTGGCCCGGTTGAGCAAGGCCAGGGTTGCCCGAGGGTAGGTTACTCATCCCGGGCTCAGGTAAGAGGGCCCAGGCTGGGAGGCGGCACACCCAGGGGGGACGCCGAGGGAGCAGGACGCAGCCATGGACCGGGCCAGGAAAGCAGATGCCCAGGCAGGGATCTGGGCTGCGGGTTGGCTGCTGCTGCTGCCGCTGCTGCTTCACCAAGGTGGGTCTGCTGCCAGGAGGCGGCGGAGCGGGTAGAGTGGGGGCTTTTAGGGAGGAGGCTGCCCCAGCCCCTTACAGAAAGGGCTGTGGGAAGGATCTCCCACTGTGGGCAGAGAGCACTGGGGAAAAAGTTCCCCTGTCCTGGGCAGAGGGGCTATGGGCAGAGTTCTCCCATCCTGAGCAGAGAGCCGTGAGAAGACATCCTCCCTACCCTGGCGTGAGGGGCCCCATGGCAGGGATCAGCTACGGTGGGCTCACGGGGCTGTGGGAAGGATGCTCGCATCACAGGCATGAGCGCACAAAGGAAAAGGGTCCAATGTATCTCGAGTCCCCAGATTCGTGGGAAGGTTTTCCCTACTTCTGCCCTGGAAAAGTGTGTGCAATAGGATTGTCTCATCCCGGGGACGGAGGGCGTGGGAAGGACTATTTCTCTGCTGGGGGAGGAGGCTTTGCCCAGGATCGCTCGGTTCCACTCGGGGCTCCGCGTCCGCAGAAGCGCAGGCCCTGGAGTGCTACAGCTGCGTGCAGAAGGCAGATGACGGATGCTCCCCGCACAAGATGAACACGGTGAAGTGCGCGCCGGGCGTGGACGTCTGCACAGAGGCCGTGGGGGCCGTGGAGACCAGTGAGTGGGACCCTTGGTCCAGGCACCCCTCGGGATCCTGCAGCCCAGCCTTGCCTTCTTACAGTCCTCTCTGAATCCGGCCACGCCCCTTCAACGCGGCTCCATCCCTCCTTTCCAGCCTGGCCTGGACCCTTCCACACAGCCTCGCCCCTCGGTCCGGGTCTGCCCTTCTCTAGCAGGGATTGGAGGGGATCCCGGCTGGGACGAGGGTACATTCTAACCACCCTTTCTGCTCCGCCGCTGAGACCTCCCTATCCCTGGGTGTCACCCTCTGTCCCCTGGGACGCAGCTCTTTGAGGTTCACACCCTATGACCCCGCCCCTCTGTCCTTCTGCGGTTCTTTCCCCTCCGATCTGCTTTCAGGGACCCCGGCCCGCCGAGCCCAGCCTGTCTGTTCCCCGGTATTGTCCCATTCGAGGCCCCGCCCCAGGCCCCGCCCCTATGACCCCGCCCCCCCGCTCCCCACAGTCCACGGACAATTCTCAGTGGCAGTACGAGGTTGCGGTTCGGGAATCCCCGGCAAGAATGACCGCGGACTGGACCTGCACGGGCTTCTGGCCTTCATCCAGCTGCATCAGTGCGCGCAGGACCGCTGCAACTCCAAGCTCAACCTCACCTCGCGCTCGCTCAACCCCGCAGGTCCGTGGGGGCGGAGCTACAGACTGGGGGCGGGGTCACGCGCTAGGAGGGCGGGGCCAAAAGACAGCAGGCGGGGCTTCATTGCCGGAGGCAAGCGGAGGTTGCACGCTGGAGGCGGGGCTATGAGTGAGTGGGCGGAGTACCGAGGGAGTGCGGTCACGCCCTGGGGGCGGGGCTAGAGGCCGAGCCGCTGTTCCCGAGTCCTCTGACCCCTTCCCTTCCTGGCTGTCCCCCGCAGGCAATGAGAGCGCCTACGATCGCAACGGCGCCGAGTGCTACAGCTGCGTGGGGCTGAGCCGCGAGGCGTGCCAGGGGACGGCGCCGCCCGTGGTGAGCTGCTACAACGCCGGAGACCGCGTCTACAAAGGCTGCTTTGATGGCAACGTCACCTTGACGGCAGGTGAGAGAGCCCCGGAGCACCGGCCCTACAGGAATTGTCGTGGCCTTTCTGAGGCGTCCTGGGCGGTAGGGAGCCCTTTACCCATAGGGTGCCCCGCGTCCGACGCATTCTGGGCACTGCAGGCTAAGTGTCTGTCTGGTAGAGCTTCGATCCCCTACCCCGGGCCGCGGCCTGGTGCTGGTCCGTGGCCTGTTAGGAACTGGGCCGCGCATCGCCGCCTGAGCTGCGCATCGCCGCCTGAGCTGCGCTTCCCCCTTCCTCGCCCCCGATCCGTGGAAAAATTGTCTTCCCAAGGGCCGCACAGCAGGAGCTGAGTGGCAGGCGAGCAAGGCAGCTCTGCTCCCCGTGGCTCGCATCTCCGCCTGAGCTCCGCCTCCCCCTCCCCGTCCCCCTAACCCCCCTTCCGTGGAAAAATTGTCTTCCATGAAACCGGTCCCTGGTGCCAAAAAGGCTGGGGACCACTGTTGTAGAGCATCATGGGAAATGCGGTCTCTTCCCCCTATATAGCATGGAGATATTGGGGGATATTGCTTTTGTCCCAGAGTTTTCTTGGGTGGAAAATGCATTTCCATAGAGGACCGCCAGGTACAGAACAGGAGGACGTGCCATGGAAATGTATTTAAGCCTCTCAGCTTCTGCTTGGGCACCGAGAGGAATCTAGTTCTGAGCCCTTAAAACTCGAGGGGTCCCCACCTGTTCCAGAGTATTAGGAGAGAGGTGGTTCCTGGCCCCTACCTCGGGGAACCATGGGAGTTCTTCAAACCCCATCCTCTGCCAGGTGAACTATGGGAGATATAGTGACTCTAAGACTGAATTTTGGTGGGGACATTGGAGGGGGGTGAGAGGTGGGGGGAAACGGTGAGAGGGATGTAGGGTAAGGTTGTTCTGCCCTTTGGTCTGGTGAGAAATGTTGTGTCCCAGACCAAGACTTTGTTCCAAGGCACACTTGCAGTTCAGCCTGCACGATTTCCCTCTCAAAGCACTGTGGGAAATATGGTCCACCAAGTGCCAAAGACAGTGTGTCTGTTTTTCAGAGTGGGGCCTGAGTTGAGACTTTTGGATTAACAGATGCAGAGCCCCTCTGTCCATTTTGGGGGTTCTCTGCTCTTGCCTTCCCCTGATGCCCCTAAGTTTCATTCTGACTGTGACAACTTCCCTCCCTCCAACCACTGACCTATCCGTGTCTCCCTCCTGCAGCTAATGTGACTGTATCCTTGCCTGTCCGGGGCTGTGTCCAGGATGAGTCATGCACCCGGGATGGGGTGACAGGCCCGGGGTTCATACTCAGCGGCTCCTGCTGCCAGGGGTCCCGCTGTAACTCCGATCTCCGCAACAAGACCTACTTCTCGTCTGGAATCCCACCCCTTGTTCTTATGCCCCTTCCGAAGTCCACCACTGTGGCCTCAGCCACTTCTGTCACCACTTCCACCCGGGCGCCAACTACCTCCACCTCCACCACCAAGCCCACCCCAGCCCCAACCAGCCAGACCCCTCCAAAGGAAGGAGAGCTTGAAGGATCGAGGAAAGAGGAGTCCAGCGTGGCTGGAGGCGCCGTTGTCCACCAGGACCGAAGTAATTTGGGGCAGTATCCCACAAAAGGTGGGAGCCAGCAGCTCCCTAATAAAGGCTCTGCAGCTCCCGCGGCCGGGTTGGCGGCTCTACTGTTGACCATGGCCACTGGTGTCCTACTATGAGCTTCTCCACCTGGAAACTTCCCTCTCACCTACTCCCCTGGCCTTGGCCCCCACCTCTTCCCATGACTTCCCTTTCCCGCCACTGGACTGGGCTGGCCCAGCCACTAGACTTCCGTCCGATGTCTCCCAGTATCCCCAGCTTCCGCTGCACTGGTTTGCGGCTTCGGGAAATAAAGTTACTGTTGTATATATCCTGCCGGGGTGTTTTAGCTTTTCGAGGGCAGCAACTGTACCCCACTCATCCTTGTCTCCCCCTGGCCCCCTCATGATGCCTAGGACGGCATGAGGAAAGTCAGCTGTCACAGGAAAGGTGGGAGAGAGGATGACAAGCTTCCCTTACTCACTTTCTCAGGCCAGCCTGGAGTGTGGGGGCCGGGGCATTGGTCCCCCCATCTTCCTGGGAGTCGATTCCTCCTCCGTCTTCCTTACTAGACTGTGAGCTCCTCCAGGGCAGGGACTGTGCCTTATGCTTCTGTGTGATTAGTTTTCTGGCACATACGGGCTTCAATAAAGACTTAATTACTTTGTACAGTGCCTTAAAGGAGTAATTTCCATCTCATTTCTCACAATAACTCTTTGAAGCTGAGCCAGGGTGGGCTTGCCGAGGCCTTTAACAGGACAGAGGAGCTGAGACCTAGAGCCACAGCCCTGGGGCCGTCGTCGGGGTTGATCCCCCTTAATCTCCTGGGGTCTAGCCAGCTTGTGGGTGGCCCTGCGGGTGAAGGGGAGATGGGTGAATCCAGCGAGCAGCATTGAGGGGTGAGTGGGGCTTTTAAGCAACACCAGGGAGCAGAGGCAGGCTGCGTCTAATCCGAGTTTGTGCACCGTCCCCAGGCCCCGCCCTCCATGCCATCCACCCGGTTTATTAAGGATCATTTTGGGGCGTTCACCTGCTGCATTTGAGTAAAAGTCCTGAGAGTGCTGCTGTCACTCTTTGCCTGGTGTTGGGGACTCCTCCAGCTCCTCCAGCCAGATGAAGGCCTGGCCCTAGCAGTCCCAAAGGGGAAAAGCGTGGCTTGGGTACAAGGCTTTGAGACATCTTGATGTGACGGGATCAGATGTGGGGCATAGTGAGATAATAATAGTAATATTGCCAATATCCTATTAATAAGGGGGAATAGTATGAAGTACTAACAACATCACAATAGGAAATAACGATTATAGTTACAAAGCAGAGGATTAGTGAGCTCATGAGCTCTTACCGTATACTACATGTACCGTAGGCATGTACGATGTAACATCAGTAATAGTAACTATAGTCATAGAATGTTAGTAAGTTAACAACATCTTACCAGATGCCAGGCCTGTGCTATCAGCGTTTGCATCCATCATCTCATTTAATTTTTCACATAAATTCTCAGATGGGATGATTGGGGAAACTGAGGCTTGGAACAGTGAAGTAATTAACCCACAGCGAGTAACCATTAATGGCGTGCCGGGTACTGTTTTCAGTGCCATACTTGGATTAATATATTTAATCTACACAACCATCCCATGAGGTAAGTATTAATCATCTGCATTTTACAAGCTGGCACCATTAGGCCCAGAGAGATTGAGAAACTTGCCCTAGCCACCCAGCTAATAAGTAGTGGAGCTCGGGTTTGAACCCAGGCAGGCCAGCTTTACCCAGCCCAATCTAGACCGCCATGTAACATTTCCCTCCCTTTTCTTAGAGCATTTACTTAAGAAAACTTGTCATTGTAAATTCTTTCTCTGCCCCTTTGAGATGTATGTAAATTTCTTTAGAAGTCCCTTGGCAGTTTACACCCCAGGAAGTGTCTTTCTCTAGGAGTGGGAACTACTTCTTTGAAATGTAAACACCAAAGGAGACAGCACAGTTTCTCCAGGAAGGCGAGAGCCTAACCTGGGTAGGTGTCTTGCTCTAAGTTGTAAAAGTCTCTCCCATCATGAAGGTACAAGAAAGTTCCCTTCCCCTCTGGGTAAAGCAATTAGCAAACACGTCGCTTTCACTCTGGCTCCTGAAAACCCTAACAGGCTTTGTTTCAGCAGAGTTGAGTTCAAGTTTTCCCTGCCTGTTTCTCTTTGTCTGGAGCACTTTTGCTGTGACAAGCACGAGCTGTTAAGCTGCTGTTAACCAGCGTGTTACACAGGTTCAGACTGAGAGCTTGGTCACCCAGCCTGTTTCCGCCACCTCCCTGGTGCAGGTCAGAGTACGTCTGGGTTTCTGAGGATGTTGAGGCTGGAAATCCTCCTTTCATTGCCTCTGTTGCTTGGGGGCTTTTTTCTCTTCTTTGGGGGAAGTTCCAAAGCGGGGAATAGACTTTAGGATTCTCCCTCTTGCACCGCTCAGCCCGGGGCTACCAACCTGGAGGCTCCTCTCTGCGCCCCCACACCCCAATGTGTCCCGCCTCCCTGCTTCCTGCCGAGGCCTGGGTTGGGGGATGCCACAGTCTCAGAGCTGAAGGGCAAGTTAAAGGATAATTTTTTTTTTTTTTTTGAGACAAGTCTCACTCTTTTGCCCGGGCTCGAGTAAGTGCCGTGGCGTCAGCCTAGCTCACAGCAACCTCAAACTCCTGGGCTCAAGTGATCCTCCTGCCTCAGCCTCCCGAGTAGCTGGGACTAATAGGCATGCACCACCATGCCCGGCTAATTTTTTTTCTATATATTTTTAGTTGTCCGATTAATTTCTTGGTACTTTTAGTAGAGACGGGGTCTCGCTCTTGCTCAGGCTGGTCTCGAACTCCTGAGCTCAAACAATCCGCCCGCCTCAGCCTCCCAGAGAGCTAGGATTACAGGTGTGAGCCACCATGCCCGGCCAAGGATAATATTTTTAAGAAGGTAAAAATCACGAATCTCACACAGATATAAAATAAACACCTGTCAAATATTTATCTCACTGAATTAATGAGGGAACTGGTAAAATATTGCCACCAGTTCAAAGGAAATTCAAAGAATGCATGTACATAGATAACCAAAAATGCGGAAATAAATGTATAGGTGGATGTAATACTGGCCAATATGCCATGCCCCGTGCCAGACCTCTAGGGAGGATCCTTCTATCGTACCTCTTCCAGCTTCTGGCAGTCCCAGGTGTTCTGGGCTCATAGAGGCCTCACTCCAATCTCTGTCCAAATTGCCTCTTCTTATCAGGATGCCAAGTCACATTGGATGAAGGCCCACCCTGATGACCTCATCTTAATTAAATCTGCAAAGACCTTATTTCCAAATAAGGTCACATTCACGGGTTCTGGGTGAGGGTTAGGACTTCAACATACCTTTTTTGGGGGGAGGAACAGGATTCCACCCATAACAAGGACACAGTGTGGAATAGAGGTTCAGAGCCCTCCTTGTGCCAGATGATGCCAGTTTAAATCCCAGCTCTGTCCCTGCTCTGTTCCCTGTACTACCACTGTAACGTCACTGTGGGTGAAATTGTGCCAGGAAGTTCTCTCTTAAGCTTCAGTTTCCCTATCTGTGAAATGAGGATAGTAATAGTTCCTGCCCATAGGACTCTCGTGAGGCTTGAACTTGATCATGTAAGTCAAGTACAGTGTCTGGGCTCAAGCGATCCTCCTGCCTCAGCCTCCCGAGTAGCTGGGACTACAGGTGTGCACTACCGCACCTGGCTAATTTTTCAATTTTCAGCAGAGACGGATCTCTGAAAACTCATTCGTGTTGCTTAGACATTGGGCCAGCTGCGACTGGGTGGGGGTGTGATGTTCCCCCACCCCTTCTCCCCGGAGGAGGAGTCTCACCCAAACTCAGTTTCTCAATGGGCTAATTGCTCCCTGCTCCAAGAGGAGTAGCGTTAACAGTCCATGGGCCTCAAGCTTGAGTGATTATAAACAGCTGGCAGTGAACCTGGCTTTCATGGTGGCCACGCAGACTGTGCGTTCCTTCCTTGAGAAGGTGGCCGTCATGCTGGGAGAGGTGTAAAGGAGTGAAGAGTTCTCCGCACACACTGGTGTCCAGCGGCTCTGCCTGCCCATCTCCTTCTCCCCCACCCCCTGTCCCTTTCCAAAGGGACGATAGAAGGAGCTTTGGGGACAGTTGAGAAGACATGCCATAGGAGAGTAGGCAAGTGAATGGACTCTGAAAAGGCCCACTGGAGAATTTGAATTTAACCAATGTAAAGTCATGAATTTAAAGTAAGACTTTTCAGCAGGGTTGTGTGAATTTTCTCCAGCTTTGGTCACTTGCCTGGGTACAGGCACCGAGTGGGTAAAATGTTGCGTATTGATCGCTAGATTGCCCTGTGACTAGGACAAAGTTGGGAAGTTGAGGGTGTGTGCAAAAGAGTGATTATAACAATTAAGAATGGAATTTAGGGCCAGGTGTGGTGGCTCACGCCTGTAATCCTAGCGTTCTGGGAAAACAAGGCAGGAGGATCACTTGAGGTCAGGAGTTCGAGACAAGTCTGAGCAAGAGCGAGACCCCCGTCTCTGCTAAGAATAGAAAAATTAGCCGGGTGTGGTGGCACACGCCTGTAGACCCAGCTACTTGGAAGGCTGAGGCAGGAAGATCATTTGAGCCTGGAAGTTTGAGGTTGCTGTGAGCTATGATGATGCCACTGCTCTCCAGCCTGGTTGACAAAGCAGCACTCTGTCTCAAAAAAAAAAAGTCAACTACTCAGTGTATTAGGAATAGGGAATCTGAACATTTGGCCAGCATCATTATAATAATTGGTTCAGGTAAGCATCACTAATGGATGCTAAAACCAGTGGGTGCAAATTCGAGGAGTAACAGGATATGCATTAATAATACATTGTCTCGAATTATCTCCCCACAAGATACTTGTTAATTACACAGAGGGAACTAGTGATATAAAATAGGAAAAACCTGGCAAACGCCACTTTAACCAAGTGATCAGAATTAACCTCACTAGTCACGGGACAAACGGGCATCCGGTGCCTGATAGGGGCGTGGAGAAAGGACGCAGCGTCACTTCCGGGGTACTCAGCAAAATACGTGTAACCTGAAACTAATCATGTGGAAACATCAGACAAGCCCCAGCTGAGTGACATTCTATAAAGATATCAGTATCACGAAACACGAATAATGGAGGTTCTGTTCCAGATGAAAGGGGACAGGCAGAGCATGATCTAGGATGAGACATTCCTGCAGCAATTGACAAAGTCTCAAAGTCTACAAATGAGATCATTTATGTTCCGGGTTAATTTCTCGAGTTTGATAAATGCACTATGATTATGTAAGAAAATGTCCTTGTTTTAAGGAAAGGCACACCGGTGCCTATTTCGGGCTAAAGGGGCAATGTCTGGCAATGACTTTCAAATTGTTAAGAGAAAAATATTTACACATAGAAAGAGAATGACAAAATAGATGTGGTAAAACGGGAACCGTATATACATGTCTTTGCTTATACATATTTATATTTTATCTATATAAAAACGGATTTATGATATAAATATGCTCATTTATATCTCATATGTAAAAAACAGGACGTCGTTGACATCTAGGAAGTACTCGATGGTGTTATTATTTCTTTTTTCAATTTTACTGAGGTATGATTGACAAGTTATTATTTTTTTAAATCTTTATGTCTCTTGCACCTTGCAGAGAGTAGAAATTTGCCCGGTAAATGCTTGTTCAACTTCTAAAAACCTCCGTTGTTTCTCTGTGCTGGGCACTGTAGCTGCGTCTTTGGTTACTCAGCGTACTCTCATGGACAGTATTAGCACTTCGTTTTCCAACTTTTATTGTGAAAAATTTCACACTCACAGATAAGTTGAAAAAATCACGCAATGAACATCTGTTTGCCTTCCACTTTGATTCAATAATTTGTAACATTTCGAAAGGTTCTCTTCTGCTGCTCCCTTTTACAGATGAAAAAACTGAAGTACAAACAAGATTAAGTCACTTCCTCAAGGTTTCCCAGAGCTGGGATTTGAACCCAGGCCATCTGACCCTAGAGGGTGCCCCTCAAACAACTAGTTTACCTGTAAGATCTTGGGGAACTCCCATGGGGGAGGCCCTGCCTACCCTTCCACAGCCCACTGTGTAGTGCTGCCCAAGAACCACACGTAGCTACCTACATTTGAGTTAAAATTCATTACAATTCAATAAAATCGAGAATTCAGCCCCTCAGTCCTGCTTGCCACGTTTTGATTGCTCAAATAGCCACACGTGGCCATGGCTACCGTACGGATGGTGCAGAGACACAAATCCCTATGTTACAGCGCTGGACCCCGGTGGGAGAGCCAGAGAAGAAACCTCTACCTTCAACCCACGTGGCAGTGGCAATAACGTCGTGCACTGGGGACCGCTTAGCGAGCGGAGGAGGAAAAATTTAGCCGGCTTATTCTTTAGGCTTTTTCTGGTTTTGTTTCATTTTTTAAACATTTCCTTTGCCCCCATGTGCACGTCATTCTTTCCTAGTGTCCGCCCCTCCTCTGACCTGTCTGTCTTTCGCATGAAGCCGGTCGCTAGTCTAACCGGAATCCTAATGGCTTTGATGAACGTCATGGTAAACTTCCTAGTGGGCCGAGTCAGAACTGTTTTTATGCTGGAGTCAAGGTCTCTGCCTGGCTTTCTTTAAAACAGGTAAATCACAGAAAGAAGCCAGATGTGGAGTTCGGGGCGACAGAGGTCTAAGTTCCCATTCTGTATTTATTGCCTGCGGGGATTTGGGCAGGTGACTTCACTGCGGTGAGCCACAGGTGTGTCATCTGCGGGTGGGCATAATCGCACGTGCTTCCCAGGGCTAGCAAGAGAAAGACGAGGATCGGGTCTGTAACCGTCCTAGCTGGGTAGAGCACTTGGTAAGTGGTAGCTGCTGTTATCTCCAGACGCGTCGTTTTCTATTTTCTCCGCTTGCAGTGTCCCAGGCGACACACACGTTGGGTGACATAGATATACAAAAGCAGGAACTGGAGTTTCAACCTAACGGGTTAGAAATCCACAGGGTGAGAGTTTACAGCCACCATCGGGTGACACGACCACAGATTGAAACCCAACTTGGGATCTGTAGGCTAACAGGGTCTTCCTTTCTGACTGGTGAGTTTTCTAGAAGATCTGACAAAACCACTTCCATGGAAAGAAACACAGTTAAATGTAGTTGTGAACAACAAATCAGAGGGTGCTCTTGCCTTCTCGTTTAATTCAAAGAACATCCAGAATATCCCAGCCTCTTCTACAGAAAGAATCATTTTCGGGTCCTTCAAAGCACTCTAGATTTGGCCCTGAGCAGTGGAACTTTCCGTGATGACGCCAATGGTCTAGAGTCTATGCTGCCGATACGGGAGCCACGAGCACCTGTGGCTGTCTGCAAAGCAGCAAATGTGAAACACTGGAGTTTTAATTTTATTTAATTTTAATTAACTTACACTGCCACACGTGGCTTGTGGCCACCTTACTGAACAGCGCAGTTCTCCAGCGAGGGCCGGAGTGTTGGCAAAATGGAGCGCTGTTCTCTCGTGACTGTGCTCAGCGACTCTCTTTTTTAGCAAAGACACGTTTTGTTTTGCGGTGCTTTTGTTTCAGTCTCATCGATATATTTTATATGGGTCTCGATGTCAAATATATTTCTTACTCCAGATGTGCTCAGACAAGTTTTGAAAGTGCTGCTTTAGTTTTTCTCTTTTAATTGGAAAGATCTCAAAATTACAGAAAAGTTGCAAATACAGTAGAAAGAAATTATTTTTCCTAAAAAGTACAAAAGTGAGTTTTCAAGATTATTCCCTATGCACCTACAGATGTTTAATGTGTGTTTCCTATAAACAAAGACCGTCTCCTCCATAACCAAAGTACAATCTCAAACATAAAAACCGCTAGCGTTGATTGATAAATGACTACCAGCCAGTTCTCATCTCAGTAATGGGCTTTATAGCAAAAGGTTCCAACCTAAACTCTTGCCTTGTAGTTAGCTGTCATACTTTTTAGCCTCTTTTTTTTTTTTTTTTGAGACAGGATCTCGCTCTACTGCCCAGGCTGGAGTGCAGCGGTGCAATCATAGCTCACTGCAACCTCAAACTCCTGGGTTCAAGTGATCCTCCTGCCTCAGCCTCTCAAGTAGCTGGGACGACAGGTGTACACCACCACACCTGGCTAATTTTTCTATTTTTTGTAGAGACAGGGTCTTGCTAGTGCCCAGGCTGGTCTCAAACTCCTGGCTTCAAGCGGTCGTCCCACCTTGGCCTCCCAAAGTGCTAAGATTACAGGCGTGAGCCACCACACTTGGCCTTCTTATTAGTTTCTCTTAGTTTGGAAAAATTCCTTTACTTTTCCTTGACCTTTATGACACTTGTGAAGGTCACAGGCTAGTTTTTTGGAAGACTGTCCCTCAATTTACATTCCTATGTCTTCTCAGGATCAGATCTGGGCCATGAGTCTTTGGCTGGATTGTCACAGAAGTGATATCAGAATCTTCTTACATGCTGCAGGCATGCTTGTTTTGATCACTCATGTAAGAAGGTGTTTTCCAGCCTTCTCCACTGGAAAAGGAAAAGTTTCTTTTTCTCCCTTTGCTATTCATCATTATATCGGAACAGAGTCTTGGCATCCATGGATTTAATCTATCATGACCATCGTTTATTTTGATGTTCAGATTGTCCCCAGTCTGGCCTGTGGGAGCCCCTTCAAGTTGGCTCCTGTGCTCTTTCAACCCGTCCTCATTATTCTTTGAGCATTTCTTTGCTTTCTGGCACATGAGACTGTGCCAGAATCATCCTGGACTTTCCCTGTCCCAGTCCCAGAATTAGTCTTTATTCCCAGGAGCCAAATAGAAAATGATACTTAGAAACCAAGATTTGGGTGATGTTGGTGGTCATCACTGTTGGGCTCTTGCTGCACCCAGGCTCTCTCAGTGGACAGAGGGAAGAATCTGTATGTGCATATATAATCTTATGTCTTATATCTATCTCTATATATTAAAATCATGAATTTACACTGATATCTTCAATTCCCATCCAACACTACAGAGTTCGTTCCAGTTTTCTCCATTTGCATAATTGTAGCTCATTTCTCCATAAGTGGGAAATCTGGGTCCCAATGTCCTCACTATATTTACTTATTGAATCTGTACCCTTGAAAGTAACCAATCTTTTGTGGCTGTCACTGTCCACCCTTCCCAACTCCTCTGATGGGCACCCAATTGTTTTGCTTGTCTGGATTTACTTTTTTTTTTTTTTTTGAGATAGAGTCTTGCTCTGTCACCCCAGCTAGAGTGCAGTGGCGTCATCATAGCTCCCTCCAACTCCTGGGCTCAAGCGATTCTCCTGACTCAGCTTCCCGAGTAGCTGGGACTACAGGCGTCCGCCATCATGCCCAGCTATTAAGACTTTTTTCTATTTTTAGCAGAGATGGGGTCTTGCTCTTGTCAGGCTAGTCTTGAACTCCTGACCTTGAGCGATCCTCCTGCTTCAGCCTCCCACAGTGCTAGGATTACAGGTGTGAGCCATTGTGCAAGGCCTGGTTTCTACTTCTAAGTCCTAGCTGTGTTTCCTGTTAAAAATGCCAGATTCTCTACTTAGAACTCAGGAAAATCAACAAGAAAAAAATCAAACAACCCTATCAAAAATTGGGCAAAGGACATGAACAGAAACTTTTCAAAAGAAGACACAATAATGGCCAAAAAACAGATGAAAAAATGCTCAACATCTCTAATCATCGGGGAAATGCAAATTAAAACCACAATGAGATATCACTTATCTCCAGTGAGACTGGCCTTTATCAAAAAGTCCCAAAACAATAAATGTTGGTGTGGATGTGGAGAGATAGGAACACTCATGCACTGCTGGTGGGACTGCAAGCTAGTTCAACCTCTGTGGAAAGCAATATGGAGAAACCTTAAAGAGATACAAGTAGAAGTACCATTCGATCCAGCAATCC
>CAUYSK010009056.1:0-11128 GCA_963575035.1 Avahi laniger
GGAAGATAGTGAATACATTAAATAGAGGTGAATTAAAGAGTATAGGTTTCTGCTCTGCTGCTTACAAGTGATTTCTTAAAGCATAATTCTAGACTTAAAAGTTTATGGTGTTATACCTGCACCCGAATGTTTATAGCAGCACAATTCACAATTGCAAAGATGTGGAAATGACCCAAGTGTCCATCAATACATGAGTGGATTAATAAAATGTGGTATATCATATACCATGGAGTATACTCAGCCATAAAAAATGATGGACTACCTAGTGTATTATCCTGGATGCAGCTGTAGCCCATTCTTCTAAGTGAAGTGTCACAAGAATGGACAAACACCACATCTACTCACCATTAAATTGGCGCTAATTGATCAACACTAGCGTGCACATATTATAACAACATTCATAGGGTGTTGGGCAGGTGACGGGGGCGGGGAGGGGTTGGGTAAATCCACACCTAACAGATGGGGTGCGCGCTGTCTGTGGTATGGGCACACTTGGTGGGCGGTGTAAAGGCAATTTATGTAACCAAAGCGTTTGTACCCCTGTAATACTCTGAAATAAAAAAAAGTTATACACATATGTTATTACTTTAAATAAAAATATGAAGAACAGATGTTTATGGGAAATGATATATTATTCCTTATTATTTACTTTTCTGTTATATAAATGCTAATATTTAAAAAATAAGACTGAAAGTAGCAATTAGTAGTAATTAATAGTCTAAACAAATAATGTAATGATATTTTTATAATTTATCTTTCTGCTCTTTAATAAAGCAACTAATTTAAATCTTTTAAAACTATTGTATGTTAAAGAGTTATACTATATATGCATTGTACTATATTAATGTGTGTTCTTAAGATACGTAAGACTTTTTAAAAAGAGAACACAAGTGTAATAGGACTAATTAAACATATTATCTGTATGTAATAACAATAACAAGATTCTTTCAATTTCATGACACAGTAGGATAATCTAATTCTTTCTATTTACTTCTCTAATGATATTTCTCTGAAATGTCTGCACCCTTTAGGGCATCATTTTTTCTTTTATGTGGTGGCAAAACTGAATATGGTCAAATGTAAAATCACTTTGTCTTGCAGTTCACCGAGCCCACATTACACTGGTTCCTAGAGTCAGTTTGGTGATGTCAAGGTGATGTCTGTTCTCTCCACAAAAGTATTTGAGCATAGAATAATTAATATTTTAGTTACTTGCAACAGCAACTTTTTGGACGTGCAGGAATTAGTTTCCAAAAATGCTCAACCACTTTGCATCTACAGGCTTATTATGGTAGACCAGCTGGCTGCCTGTCCATTGGGTCCTTTGCATCTTTAAATTTATACAAAAGTTCTCTGTGTCTAAAACGGCCATTGTTTTAAAACACTCCAACCTTAAACCTCTTTCAGGGAAAATGGTTGTAAAGCGCAGAAGTAATGTGAATGTGTGAAATCAAAATTGCATTCCAAATAAGTTACAATTTTAGTAAATGGAGAAAATCTTGTTTCATTTGGCTGTCCTTTTCTATTGACATCTTTTGACTGAAGCAATCTTATTTCCAAAAGTTGAGTCTTTTTTTGTTCCATAAAAGTGTTTACCACAACCTAGAACGATTCAACTACAGTCAGTACATCCTTTCCTCGGATCCATAATTCCTCTTCAAAAATCACCAAACAGCTTTGGAGAAACAGCATGTACATCCCTGTTTTAAAGTAATCCCTTTCCCCATCCTCAACCTCGATGTATTTCCAAATTAGACAAGGAGATTCTTCTTGTCTCATAATTTGGAAATATTTCACAGCAGGCCAAAATTTCAAAATCCTTTCTAAGGCCAGCAACAACACATACATATATATATATATATATATATATATATATATATATATATATATCATCTTGTAAGGCACATGTCTAAGAAGTTATCTCCTTTCAATTTTATAAAGTCAAAAATATTGTTAATTGCATCTGCATGTTTTAAGGAAACTTAAAAGTGATCAATAACTTTTATTAGGAAAGCCTCAATACCACAGAAAAGAAAAGCGCACCCTTTTTCAGCAGTTCTCACTAGTAAGCAGGAGCTAAACGATTCATACACACGGTCATTAAGTAGGACGTTGGAAACTGAGAATGGGGAGGCTGGGACAGGAGTGAGGGCAAAACTTATCTATTGTGTACAATGCATACTATTCTGGGGACCAGCACACTAAAAGTCCTAACTTCCACATTATACTATCCATCCATGTAACAAAAACACTTGCACCCCCTTAATACTTTGAAAATAAAATGTTTTAAAAGAGAAAGAAATACCAATTGGTATTAAAAAGCAAAACAAAACCGGTTCAATTCACAAAGACAAATAAATAAATAAATGTACGTTGTGACGTTCAAAGGCATTTCATATACTTATAAATATGCTCATTTAAGATTCTGGTTTTTAAAAATGTGACAATTCAATTAATACGTATTATAAAACATTTGGTACATTAAAAAAACAATCATTTCCCCTTTTATTCAAGCACAGGATATTTTCATTGCAACCTCTGAATCAGGAAATGTGACTTTACTCAGTGCCACAGAACATCACAGAAACGCTATGAGGATGTGTGTTCACTCACGCCAGTGTCCAACTGAGCATTGATATTTTGGGGAGATGAAAACATCTTAAGTTACCTTAGAGGTACCTGCGGGTCTCATCCCAGACTTGTGAGATTCAGTCTCCACATGTGCCTTCACATCTGCTTCTCTGGCATTCCCGACCCCAGATTCTTCTCTACATACTGTGCAGTACGCTTGGCTTTTGTTATTCCCCTCCTTACACCCGTTGTGTGTGTCCTTCCACCTGTCACTAACATCACCCAGCCATGTAGCCTTCATGTCCATCCAGTGAGGCTGGCACCGGTATTGCGATCATTCTCGTTTTTGTTATCTGAACTCCTAGAAAATCTGGTCACAATATGCACAATGTTTAAATTAAACGAACAAACATAGATTGCTAATGTTCACCATGATCACGCACTTAAGTTGTGCACTTAAATTGTATCACTCGGAGCGGTGCAACGATGGATAGTCCATTACTGGGAACCACAAATCACGTTGCCAACATCAGCGGGCACAATGGCAACCACAGAAGGCATCCATTTATCCGTCTACACCCTATCCACTTGACGCTAATTACAACATTGCTTTCAGCCCCTAGTTTGGGGGTTACCATGTGAGTTTTGTACTTTACCCCAAACTTCCCATACCTAGCATTAAAAACCAAGGCTTTTCACATCCCACAGAGGGGTTTCTCAGGACACAAGATTTTCAGTGCAAAACTGGGATCCTCACAGTCAAACTGAAATGGTTGGTCACTCTTTCTTTCAGAATTTATTTAAAAGTCTGGTGACAGAGTTCATTTCACATGGGTAAGAGGATATACTAATCACATAGGAGGAACCCTTGGGCTTTCAATCATGCCTCTGAGAGAGGACGGAACCCAACAGAAATCGCCAATCCCAGGTGTTCGTTCCCCCCCCCACTCACCTCTCCCCAACAGCTGTGTATAATGACTTTCCATCTAGGGAAAGAAAAATATTAGGTAAAAGTGATGAATTTTGGGTTCAGAGTTATTATTCTGCAATGTCATCGGAAACTTGCCCCAGGGCTTCTCAGAGAATCTTGGCTTATATATTTTCCTAATAGAGTGAACTTTTGTTCCTTCTACCTAACGTCTACCTCTTTTTCATGGAAATGATGCTTTTTATGTTGGAATAAAAGTGGAGACCACCACTGAATATTGCACACACATTTTAAAAGTTTGATAGGATCAACAACAAAAAGACAAACATCCCAATTAAAAAATGGGCAAAGGAATTGGATAGACCTTTCTCCAAACAAGATATGCAAGTGGCCAATAAGCCCATGAGAAATGCTCAACATCATTAGTCATTAGGGGAATGCATATCAAAGCTACAAGGAGATATCACTTCACACAGACTAAAATGACTATAATAAAAAATTAAAAAGAGGACTATAACTAGTGTTGGCAAGGACATGGAGAAATCGTTGGAACCCTCTTACATTGCTGGTGGGAATATAAAATGGTGCAGTTACCGTAAAAGAGTTTGGTAGTTTCTCAAAAAGCTAATCATGGAATTACCTTATAACCCAGCAATTCCACTCCTAGGCATATAGCAAAAACGAAAAAAAAAAGGTACTCAAACAAATACATGTACACACATGTCCATAGGAGAGCCATTCATGATAATCAAAAAGGTAAAAATAGCCCAAATCTTCATCAACTGATGAATGGACACACAAAATGTGTCGTATCCATACAGTGGAATATCATTCGGCCATAAGAAGGAATGAAGCATTAATATATGCTACGCTGTGGATAAACCTTGAAAACAGCATGCTAAGTGAAAAAAGCTAGACAAAAAGGCCATCTGTTAGATGATTCCATTACATTAAATACCCAGAACAGGTAAATATATAGACACAGAAAGCAGATCAGTGGCTGCCAGAGGCCAGGGGAGGTAAGAGAAGGGGATGGGAACAGGGAGTGATTATTTAATGGATATGGAGTTTCCTTTTTGAGGTGACAAAAATGTTTTGAAACTAGGTAGAGGTGGTGGTTACACAACATTGTGAATGTATTAAATATCGCTAAATTGTATTTTAAAATGGTTATTTTTGATGTGAATTTTACCTCAATTAAAAAAAAAAGATACAAGAGATGTTTATGACCTAACTCAGAAAGCATGAGGCATCTTTAAGTAAAAAGTACAATAGAAAAATAGCTTTAGAACATTTCTGTTTTTGTAAAATAATAAGAGTCATAATATATATTAAAATATATGCATGTCAATGCATGCATAAAATAGTTCGAAAGCATTACATGGAACTATTCAAAGACGTTATCTCTGGAGAGTAGAATTACAAGAAATATTCATTATGTATTAATTACTTTTTTAAAAAAGAAAATAGGAAACTTGTAACAGACTTTTCAAAAATAATTATTAACCCATCCCATATAGAAGACGATCAAATTAACATCATTGTACAGTCTACCAATCCATCCAGTCCCCTATTTCTTTGGTATATGATTTTTAAATTTTACCATTAATAATTTTTTAAGAAAATATTTAATCTTCCTCTGTCCTTTATCCCTCTTCATTTTAACAGCTATCCTCCCACATTAGTGGATGGGATTTTTTTGCTGAAAATGGGAACAGTGAGGTGGACCTTGTGTCTTTTCCTCACTCTGGACCCTTCTGCACCACATCTGTTAGAAACACCTTGAAACTTCTAGCATGTCGATGTTACCCTTACTTAATTTCCAGTCCTGAGTGCTTGAGGTCACAGGGAGATGAAGCAATCTAAAAGTGAAGTAGCTTTTTGAATAAGTGCTTGGTGAATCCAAGCGTCAATGCAGACAGTTGCATTTTTGAACCAAAGGACAGCATTAGCTACACCTTGGGTTAGTGTATTGGTCGAGCAGTGAAAATTTTAGTCACAGGTGGCCTGCATATAATCTCGACAGTGCTGTGAGGGACTTTTGAAGAACTAAGAGTGAAGAATGAAGGTAGAGGCTTGCTAGGTTCAACCCATTATTTTGGGCCCTTATCTACTTAAATCTCTTAACAGGCCCATATGACAAGCACTATGATACACATTTTTAAAGTGTGGAAATTGAGGTTCAGCAATATTAAGAATCTTGTTTTGAGATCAATGAAAGAGGAGGAGCCACCTCTTGAATCCAAATCCATGATCTCTGACCTCCTGTTAATTTTAGTAGTTCAGGGAGCTGTCAATACATGTTCTTTCAAGTCCTAGTATCCCAGAGAATGTGATGGGGTGGGGGGGTTTTGGGAATATAGAAAAAGCAGAAATCTGAATTTTTACCTATGGCTTTCAACAGGCAGCTGTTATCTCTGTTGTATTTTGGGATTCTGTATAAGAATTCATTTGAAAAAGGAAGCATAAATCTTCCACTTAAAAAAAAAAAATCTTGTAAAGAAATCAGACTAAAAATGCAAAGCAATGTCTTTCCTTCTCTCATACCCTTTCTTATGGCCGATCCTGTGTGAGACTTTGTTAACAGGCTTGTAGGTGTGGACATGTGTGGTCTTCGTGGAGATGTGTGAGTTTATAGCACAATTTTGATGCTCTTCTTTACAAACAAAAAGGAAGATGCAGACATAAGTGCATTAGCTGTGTCTGACATAGCATCAGTGTCAATAATAGACTAGTGATCCTCAAATTATTTTTGGAAATAAGCACAGCCTGAGGCTAGATAAATTGAAACACCAGTGAGCACTGTAAAATGGGAAAAGTGTGGGATTTAGAGTCAGATTCTCTGACTTAAGCTTCATTTTCATATGATCTTGGACATGTTACCAAACATCTCTCAGCCTTTGTTTCCTAACTTGTAAAATGGTGGTATAAATGCCAACTTCACGGTGATGTGAAAATTAAATAAGATCATGTACATGAAAACATCTGACACATTTTGGGTTCCCAATTGATGTCCCATTTTTATTAGTATTGATGATTCAGATTCTTGAAAGTAATGATACTCTCTGTGAAATTAATGTACGAGGGGCTTTGTGGCAGCCAGAGGTCTTCGATGCAGATTGGCTTGAGAATAAAATGCGCCTCCCACGACAAACATTTTGACAGGTCCACACTCGGTTACACTCACATTTATCTACACTTGAAATGGTTGCCTGAGAGGCCCAGAGCACTCACAGCAAAAAAGAGCATTCTTTACACTGTCATTAATTTCTCCATTGTTCACTTTTCCTGATCCTGATCTGAGGTCCAGAGATTTGTGTTAGAATGCATATTTCAAACCCATCTTGGGAGATAGCAAATGTTCCGTCTTACAAATGTCTGAACGGACAATTGTCCAAGGCCTGGACACACATGAACCAGCTCTAGCCATGAAGTCCCACCCTACATGTAATACTTACAGGATAATTTTCAGGGACAGAAGCTGACCTTGAGAGAGAAAAGATATTGTATTTTAGAATCCCCTTTTTTTAAAAAAAATGATGTTGGCACACCCTTTTTAAGCTTTTTGCCCTTTTGAAACAAAAAACATAAGAATAGATTGTGTATAAAATTCAAAAATCAAAGACCTCTTAACAATTCCCTTCCAAAATACACTCTCAGAATTTCTGCTTTGAAAAGCAGAATCATTATTGACCCAATGACTAATTGTTCAATGAACTCATTTCAGCCTCCGCCAGCAACTCTAATAGGAGAAAGAATATCTATAAGATGCTACTTGGAGTGAACATTATATCCCCATCAGAAACAAAATTTAAGGAGTCAATATTTGGGTTCTCTAAACGACAGAAAAAAATAGCAAATTGAATTTTTAAAAGCTATTTTCTTTGGGTTTCTTGGAAACAGCATCTCTGTAATAAAGAAGACATCATAACACTTTGTACTCTTACTGTCTAAAAATTAGACATGCCAGTCTGGCACTCCGGAGCTGTAATACCCATGGCTACCAAGAGATGGCAGTGGGGTACACATGTGCTCAGGATCAGTGGACCGCTGCCATCTGGAGCGGACTTTGATGCTTCTCTGCCTTGTTAACTCTTCATCTTGTTTCAGAGTGATCATTTTCTGCTTTCCTTCTTTTTCCCTCTTTTCCCTTTTTATATTTTAATTCTGCAACTGAGTTATTTAATTCTATAAGGGCATCATCTAATTGGGGGACCTGGATATTAACTCTGAAAAGTATTTTTGGGGAATTCGTGTGGCCTGAAACATGGCATGTAAGATGTGATTCTATTCTGTGTGGTGATGATTACTATGATTAGGGTACGGCATTTTCAAAAACAAATTATTTCAACCTCAAGGAAACAAAGGTCTGAGGCTGGCTCTTTCCTCTTCAGAGTCCTTGGGCTCTAGTAAAACTGTTCACTGCACGTGTTTTATTTTTTTCTAGTTGCTTAATCGTTTCTGTTTTTAAATATGAGGTAAAAGACCATCACGCTACACCATGGTGTGGTGCAAATAGATTTGCGTAGGATATCAGGAAACCTGGAATCTTCCCTGAGCCCTTCTACTTACTACTTGTGTAGATTGTAGGAAATCACCTATTTTGGACTCAGTGTCTCTATTTATCGAGTGAGGGTATTGGACTGAGTACCCTCTTATTCCCTATCTGCACAAAATATTTAAAGATTCTGTGGAATCTAAGAACTCATTGCTATGTCACAGAGTCTGTTTTATTTACCCTTGAAAAAGTCTTGTAGAAATACTCAAACTGCAAAAATTTTAGCAGAACTGAGAAACAGGAATGGAACATGTCGAAGTAAAATATTTAGAAGAATCTCTGATAGAAAGAGCAATAAATCCTAGTCCCCTATCCCAGAGAAATGAGAACGCAAGGTGAAAATAACATGGGATTCTTTTGGACAAGCACAAGTTCGATTACCTTCTTCCTGAGCACACCTGCACATGAGGATGCCTCAGGGCTTGCTCTTGATCACACACACCTGAGAATTAGCCGTGATGGGGAGCATCCTATCAGTGATACTGAAATAAAATAACAACTGTTGCTATGAATATAGACTTGTTCCACTACATTTCTCCATGTTGCCAGATGTTAACTGCTAAAATCGTAACTATTAGAGTTTCTTCTTTTGCTTCCTTTAATCTGACCCTGGAGATTTTCCTATGAAATATTTGAGTGGAGACCTGCACCAAACCCCAACATGATCCAGTGTGACTGTTAAAGTTTACAAACCAGTAATACTAGGAGAGAACAGATCTGCCCTGTAAGGCTGAAATAGCAAAGAAAACTATTTTTCAGTTCAAAAGGAGGTAATCAATTTTCTGAATATTCAGGGGGTACCTCCCCATGAAGCAGAGTAGATGTAACTTAGAAAAAGGAAATGAATTCTAAAATATCATATTTGCATTCTTGAGAATATTCTAGAGGACATGTGGTCTATAACCCTTGAGCAAACTGTTACGCGGCCATAAACCTAAGAATATAAAGAGTTGCATATGAAATACATAGTTATGAGTTGGAACTTTGTTGGAGGCAGTGAACAGCAGACAGGATGTAGCAGAAAATTGAATTATTCAGGTTGTAAACAAACACAAGGCATTTCCCCAGAATGCAAACAAACTAAGATGACAAAGAGAAAGGAGGGGAGAGATTGGTTCGTGTCTTTCCCGTTACCACCCATTGCAAACTTGACCTTATATTAATATCCAACTAATTATTTGCCCCACTAAACCAGTCTGTTTCTTGCTTCTGTGAATTTTCTAATGCTTTTTACTCTGCCCAGAAAACCCTCCCCTGATTTATTACCTCCAGTTCCCGTCCCTAACACTGGTGGGTTAAATCTACCTCATCTGTCCAAACTCCTCTTCAATTCTTTTTCCAATGAACGGATGCACGATCTAATTGTCAGTGATGATGCTGTTAGTTATAACGCCTGTGTTTGTAGCCAGACAATCAAATAAAATATATTTTAGTCTCCAGATAGTACTGAAGTTATTTTCATTTAGTTTTAATTTTTATAATTATAAAAGTAATATCTATGGATTATAGGAAAAAATTTAAAGTTAAATATTTAACTAGAGTCCCGCCACCCAAAATAACTAGAGTTATTGTTATCCTTCTTTAAAGATTTTACTGTCCATATTCTTCATGAAACGAGAAACTTTTTTGTTTTGTTAATGGATACATTAAGCTATAATTGGCATACAATAAATTACACACATTTGATAAGATTTGACAGTTACACCTTTGAAACATCACCACAGTCCAGATAATTAACATATCCATATCCTCTCCAAATTTTCCTCATGCTTCTCTGTAATCCCTCCCTGTGGCTCCACCTTCCTCTATCCTCCATCTCCAGATTGACATTCATCCGCTTTCTCTCACTGTAGTTTATTTTACATTTCCTAGAATTTAGTATAAATGGAATTATACAGTATGTACTTTTTTGTCTGGTTCCTTTCACTCAGCATGATTATTTTGAGATTTATTCATGTCGTAGCACTTATCAATAACTGTTCTTTTTTATTGCTGAGCAGTATTCTGTAATATTGTATGGAAATATTACAGTTCATCTATTCATCAGTTGATAGATATTAGGATTGTTTCCAATTTGGGGCTATTACAAATAAAGCTGCTATGAACATTTGTGAACAAGTCTTCATAAAGATATAGGCTTTCATTTCTATTGTGTAAATACCTAGAAAATGAATGGCTGAATCATATGGTAGGCATGAGTTTCATTTTTAGGAAACTGCCATACTCTTTTTCGAAGTGGTTGTATCATTTTTACATTCCCATCAACAACGTGTGGGAGTCCAATCCTTCTTTGCCAATTCTTGTGATGGCAAAGTCAGTCTTTTTAATTTTAACCATTCTAACAGGTGTATATATATATAGTGGTATCACATTGCAGTTTTAAGATGCATTTCTCTAATTATGATGTTTAGCATATTTTGTATGAATATTTGCCACCTGTGTATCTTCTTTGGTGACATATCTGTTAAAATCTTTTGTCCATTTTTAATTGTTCATTTTTTATTATTCATTTTTAAGTGTTCTTTTTATATACAGTATAAAACTCCTTTATGAGATATATGATTGACAAATGTTATCTCCCAGCCTGTGGCCTGTATCTTCATTCCCTTTAGTGCCTTTTGAGGTACAGAAGTTTTTAATATTGATAAAATTCAATTTACCAATTGTTACTCTATTGATTGTGCCTTTAATGTTGCATCTAAAGAATTTTTGCCTAGCCAAAGATAACAAAGGTTTTACCCTATGTTTTCTGCCAGAAATTTTACAGCTGTAGGTTGCACATTTAGGTCTATTATTCATTTTATGTTAATCTTTGTTTATGATGTAAAGTGTAAGCTGAAATCCGTCATTTGCATATGGATATCCAGTTTTTCAAATATCATTTATTAAACACACTATTATTTCTCCATGGAATTTTTCTATGCCAAAAATCAATTATCTATATTCTGTCTCATTAATCTTTTTGTCAATCTTGACATCAATACCACACTATCTTCATTGCTGTAATTTTATAATAAGTCTTGAAATAAAATATTGTCAGTTCTCCAAATTTGTTCTTTTTTTTTTTTTTT
>CAUYSK010009059.1:0-19588 GCA_963575035.1 Avahi laniger
GGCCGGGGGGGGGGGGGGGGGGGGGGGGCCCGGGCCCCCCGCCCCCCCCCCCCCCCCCCCCCCCCCCCGCTTCCGCTTCCCGCCTCTTCCTTCGATTCCGCTTCCGGCGTCTGGACCCCGGGGAAGGTTCTGCTTGCTTGGACACATGCCTGGCCGCAAACCATCAAAGCAGCTCCTGCCCTCCGGGGCTGGCCAGCTCTCAGCCCCTAGGATGGGGGTGCCGTGAAGGAACAGGATGCTCAGCCTCGGTTAATATGTGCTCAGGGGTGGCCTGAGTGGCCACTCCCCTGCTGTCTTCTGTCCCTGTGCCTGCAGTGACACCCCACTGTCAGGGCAGCAGGCGCAGCGCTCACCGTCCCTGCTTTCAGGGGTCTGGGGACCCCAGTGTGAGCTAGCCCTTCCTCTGTGTTGCGGTTCGGGGACCCAGTGACCGTCCTGGAAAACAGCCGTCCCAGAGCGTCAGCGTTGCCAACACTGACCCGAGCCCTCTCGAGCTTTCTCCAGTGTTCTTTGCCAACTATTCTATTTAAGACAACCTCAGATGGATGTATTTTAGCTTCAGTTTTTGTTCTGCACCAAAGGGATATAAATTATTTAAAAATTAAATAAAAATATATGCACACTGTCCACAGTATGTTTGTTGTGTGTCTAAAGTGAACATTCTAGAGTGTCATGATCTCTGACCTCCCCGTGGCAGACACTCCTCACACAGGCCGTTGCCCACTCTCCTTAAACCCCATTTATGCCCAACTTAGAGATATTTGTACACATTTCTGGACGTCGTGGCCGTCAGAGTGGAGCCAGCCTCCCTGACTTGTGCCTGAGGGTCTGTGCCAGGATGCCACTTGTCACACCTTTATCGAGTGTGTCCTGTAGGACACCCGGCACAGAAATGCCAGGCCTGCACACTTGGACCACTCTGCTCGTGCCGGTGCTGGGCCACCCTCTCTCCCACCCTGCCTGGCCCAGTGCCCCACTCTGGGTCCCCCTCCCCCTTTTGCGGACACCTTCCTTGCTTGCTCCCATCGAGTGGCTTTTGGACTGAATTGCTGGGGACAGGGAAGGGGGCAGGGACTCTGCTGCATTAGGTAGTTAAGTGCCACACAGTTGCTCCGTTCCTTCTGTGAGCACAGTGGTGCTGCGCGTCGCACAGACGCTGTGGTTCCCATGCTCCTTGGGGACCCATGCTAGTGGGAAACGTACATGCCAGTGGCTGCCAGCAAAGGAACGAGATAGCCAGGCTGGAAGTGTGTTGTGCGGGTGATGAGGTGCAGTAGTGGGAGTGTGGTCTGCTCAGGATGTGGCCTCTGTCTCCCTGGCTGTTGGGCTGTGGGCTTCAATCCCCTGGCCACATGGAAGCTGTGTCCTCGACCAGGTCAGAGTACTTCACCCTTCTGGCCAAAGCGAGGCTAGGCTCAGGGATGGGCTGGAATCCAAGCAGGGCCAGAGTTCTGCCCTGGGGCTGACAGACACATCCTGAAAGATGTTGGCTCTTCTTCCCCTGGAGATGGCCAGCAACCACCTCTGCCTCCTAGAGGAAGCCTGTCTGCAGGAGAGGACGCCAAAGAGAAACAGACCCAGAAACGGTGGTGGGGGAATGGCCTGACGACAGTGTTTGAGCATCTGGATCTAGCCACACCTGACCTCCATCCCACTCTTCCCAATGTCCTGAAGCAGTAAATTCCCCTAGCTGAAGAAGGACTGCCTTGGGTTTTTGTCACTTGCTGCCAAAGGATCTTTGCTGGTCCAGTCTTGCCCACATCTGTCTGTCTTTCTGGGTCCACCCAATCCCAGCATGGACAGTGTGGAGTCAGTGTCCCATTCGAGAAAGAGCAGGGTTGGAATCCAAGCCCTGAACCTTCATCCAGGTGCTGGTCCTGTGGGTCGTCCCACCAGGAAGAGCTTGGAGTAGAGGGAGGCCGCCAGCGTGAGCGGCGGTGGTGGGAAGCCTCTGGGATCAGAGGGACCTGTGCCTGAACGCCACCATCCACCTGCGTCTGAGTGCCACCATCCACTGTGTGGCTTCAGCAAGTCACGCCCCCTCTCTGAGCCTGTTTGAGCAGGATGGGAACAGTGGCCACCTCACCGGCCCTGCTGAGGTTGAGGAAAGGCACAGTCTGCAGCAGGAAGCCCTTGCAAGACGGGGGCCCGGGTTAGAGGTCTCCGTGGTGCGTGGCAGCATCTGCCTGGTGGCCGTCAGACCCCCCCGTACCCCGCAGGGGTCATTCTCCCCTTCACTGTTGACCTTGCTCAAGCCATTGACGATGTGTCATTAAAATGTCAGAGTTGAAGGTTGCAACATGAGACGCTTCCATTTCTCATCCCAGGGAGGGCTTGTTAGGAAAATGTTTGTAGCTGGTTGCTTGAAAAATGTCCTACCGTTTGCCCAGGACAGAGTAGCCCAAAAAAGTAAAAACACATCCCAAGCCAAACGTCTCCCTTGCCAGCCAGTGTGGCCTCGCTGGGAGTGGCCGCAGCCTGTGGCCCTCCCAGAAGCTGGAACAGCGTGAGGTGAGGATTCCCTTCCGGGGAGGCTGCCCGCTGCTCTCCGGAGGTGCCACTGAGGAAGCCCTGCTGTTCGCTCCCTTCCGTGGCAAGGGGCAATGGCAGTCCAGTGCGGCTGGAGCCCCGTCAGCCCTGGGTTTGTTCCCAGGCTTCCCATGGATGTGCTGCATAGCTTTGTGCCTCAGTTTCCTCCTCTGTAAAATGGGGAGCTGACAGGCCCCTCTCACAGGCTTGTGGTGCAGATGGGATGCGTTAAGCACACAAGGCGCTGGGAACGGCGCCTGGCGCCTCCCTGTGCCGTCATCATCGTCCTGCAAAGCTGCAGTGAAGGCAGGTGCAGCCCGTGGTGGGGTTCAGCGCATGGCCTTTCCTGCTCTAGACAGGGTGCCCTGTCTAGGGTGCCCAGGGTCCCAGGTGCCCGAGCCGGTCAGCTGCCAGGACGTCGCTGCTCCCCCAGCGAGGCTTCCCCGCAGGCGACACAGCTCGCCCTGCACCCTGCTGGGCGGCCTCCCTCCTTGTGTACCTTGGCTGGTTTGGGGCACTGCCCTGGGGGTTGCCGGAGTGGGCGGACGGGCACCACGCTGCTCTGGGAGGTTGTAGGCCCAAGTTATAACCTTGGCACTTAAAAGGAATTGCATTCTTTGCCAGGAGCATGGCAAAAGCTGCAGCCTTATTTGGTCTGGAAACTTCTTTGCTTGCAGGAAAAGTGGAGCGGGCAGGCAGATACGTGGCTGGTGCTGAGTTATCCTGGGCTGTGCTGCCCGGTTTGAGAGTTGTTTTCATCTCGCACCTCTGTTTTGGGCGGCTGGCCTTTCCCAGCGGCGTCTCCCTTCTCCCCTGAACTCAGCCCGGCTCGCTCCCCTGCCCCACCTGCCAATCAGTTATTGTGTTGTGCGGCTTGCTTGCTTTCAATAGTCCAGAGCCAGTTGAAAGTGCAGCTTTCTTGAGTTGTGAATATTGCACAATAAAACTCCCCGTTGTAAGAGTGAAGGGATAGGGCTGTGCAGAGTCCCCCAGAGTCCCCAGTGCTGGCCGTGGGCCTGCAGTGACCCTCTGCTCCCACCCCCAGCCCCAGGCAAGCACTGATTGCCTTCCTGTCCCTATAAATTACCTTTCCTGGAAACTTCCTATAAACATAGACTGTCCCCAACTTAATGCTGATTTGACTTAGGATTTTTTGACTTGACGATGGTCCAAAAGTGATACGTGTTCAGCAGAAACCGTACTTCGAGTACTCATACGACCACGGTTTTTCACTTTCAGTACAGTATTCAATAAATTACATGAGATTTTAACCCTTTATTACAAAGTAGGCTTTATGTTATGTGCTTTTGCTCAGTGAGTGTTCTGAGCACATTTAAGTTGGGCTGGGCTAGGCTATGATGTCTGGCAGGTTAGGTATGTTAAATGCATTTTCAATTTACCATATCATCAATTTACGATGGATTTATCAGGTGCTACCCCATCTCGAGTCGAGGAGCATCTGTATGTAGCCTTTTGTAGCTGGGTTCTTTTGCTTTTCATCATGTTTTTGAGGTTTGCCCATGTGGTGGCGTATATCTGTTTCATTCCTTTTTAAGGCCAGATAATATCCTACTATATGGATATTCCACATTTCATTTATCAGTGCGTCCATTGGTGAACGTTTGGCTTGCTTCTACTTTCTGGCTATTGAGAACCACGGGCTGCTGTGAACATTCATGTTTAAGTCTTTGTGTGAACATGTGTCTCCATTTTTCTTGGGCAGAGTCTCAGGTATGGAATTGCTGGGTCATGTGGTAAGTTTGTGTTTATTTTTCTAAAGAAATTGCTAAGCTTTTCCAGAGTGGTTGTACCATTTTACATGCTGTGTACAAGGGTTACAATGTCTCTGCATTCTTGCCAACATTTGGTATTGTCTGATTATTATAATATTGTTATAACCAGTCTAGTAGATATGTCATGGGATCTCACTGTAGTTGTAATTTGTAGTTTCTTAAAGACTAATGATGTCAGCCCCTTTTCACGTGCTTACGAGACATTTGGATATCTTCTTTGGTGAAATTTCTGTTCAGATATTTTGCTCACTTTTAAAAGGGAGTTTCAGTGTTTTATTATTGGGATATAAGATATTTTTATATATTCTGGATAATAGTCTTTTATCGGATGTATTATATGAAAATATTATCTCCCGGTCTTTGGCTAATGTTTTCATTTTCTTAATGCTGTCTTTATTTCTTTATTTTTTTAACTTTTTTGAGACAGAGTCTTGCTCTGTGGCCCAGGCTAGAGTGCCATGGTGTCAGCCTAGCTCACAGCAACCTCAGACTCCTGTGCTCAAGCGATCCTCCAGCCTCAGCCTCCCAGGAGTAGCTGGGACTCCAGGCATGCGCCACCATGCCCGGCTAATTTTTTTCTACTTTTGTAGAGACGGGGTCTTGCTCTTGCTCCGGCTGGTCTCAAACTCCTAAGCTCAAGTGATCTTCCTGCCTCCCCTCCCGGAGTGCTAGGATTACAGGTGTGAGGCACCATGCCCAGCCTTAATGGTGTCTTAAGAAGTATAAAAGGTTTTAATTTTAATAAAGTCCAATTTATCAATTTTTTTCTTTGGTGTTGTGTCCAAGATCTCTTTACCTAACTTAAGATCATAAAGATATTTTCCTATGTTTTCTTTTAGATATTTTATAGGTTTAGCTCTTATATTCAGGTCTGTGATCCATTTTGAGTTCATTTTGGTGTATGGTGTGAGGTAAGGATCTAAGTATCTTTTTTTTGGCATGTGGTTACCTGATTGTCCCAGCATCATTTGTTGAAAAGACAGTAAGAGAATCCCCACTGAATTGTCTTGGCATTGTGTTAAATATGATTAGAGCATAAATGTAGGGGTTTATTCGTGGATTCTCAATTCTGTGCCATTGATCTGTGTGTCTGGCCTTACGCCAATACCACAGGCTCTCCTGGGGGGCCCTGGCCCCCGTCATGGAGGGCAACCCCTTTGGCAGGAGGCAGAGAAATGAGACTTCTGGTCAGGTGACATTTCAAGTTCACACTTAGAGGCCCAGCCCCCACCCCAGCTCTGACCCAGCTCTCAGCTGTCATATAAAAAGTGAAAAAAGAGTTTTGAAAACATAAAGCCACACTCAAGAAAAGATAAATATCCCTGCTTTCCAGAGCACAGGCAGAAATGGGGCAGTGCAGGGCAGGGGCTGTGGACTTGCCGGCTCCTGGTCTGGCCAGGAGCAAGGATGGCCTGGGGCCTTTTTCCTACGGGTAACAGGGACGCAAAAGGCCAGTTCTGGGTGTGACCCGAGCCAGGCTCATACTTGGAACTAGACGCTGGGGCAGGGTTTTCTGATTCATCAGGGGGAAAAAAGGCTGTTCCAGTTGCTATAGCTGCACAACACACTTGCCCAAAACGCCGTGGTACAGAGCAGCCATTCATCATGCTCGTAGGTTCTGCGGCTCGGGGATTTGGACGGAGCACAGCGGGACAGAGACTACGGAGGCTGGCCGGCCGCCTGCCTCAAGGTGGGACCGACTCCGTGGCTCAGGCTGACGTGCGCCTCCTACCCAGACCACGTCTGTGCCTGGCCTTTCTGGTGCCCACCCTGGGTGTTGCCTCCGGGTGAATCACAGGCACCTGAGTCCTGGTGCCCGTCTTGTGCTGACGATGCGCCAGGGACCACACCTTCAGCTTTGACCCCCCGCCCCCGCTCCACATGCCCACTGACGTTTCCCCCGGGTGTTTCCCAGGCACATCAAATGCAGCATGTCCCAAACCCAGTGCCTGACCTACCCCTAGTAGTGGGTGGGATGGTGCCCCCCAAAAGACAGGTCCATATCCTCATCCCCAGCACCTACGGACATGACTTCATTTGGGAAAAGGGTCTTTGCAGATATACTTAAGTACTGATTCCTGAGACGAGGTCATCCTGGGTCACCTGGGTTGGCACTAAATCCAATGGCAAGTGTCCTCATGAGACACACGGAGGAGAGATACACAGGAGAGGAGAAGCCCCGTGGGGACTGAGGCAGGGAGTCTGCCACAACCTGAGGAGCGTGGAGCGCCAGCAGCCGGAAGCGGCAAGGAAAGCGTCTCCTCCAGAGCCTTCCCCTTCAGGAGGGAATACGTTTCCACTGCTTTAAGGCATCTCCCAGGCTGCTCTTCCCTGAGTTCTCGGAGTCGACCCATGCACCCCCCTTTCTCTTACCCCGCACCCCATCTGCTGGCAAATCCTCTTTGTTCTTCCTTCAAAACGTGCCAAGGGCCTGCGGGTGACCGTCCCCCCTCCCCCCTCCTGCTCCCGACCCCCCACCCCGCCCAGAGCCGGTGCAGCCTCCTTGCGCTAGACCTGACCTTCCCCACAGATCTCGGACATTTGCACCCTCTTCTGCTCCAAGTCCGAGGCTCCATAAGCCACATCCTCAGACTCCTGCCATTCTCCAGGGGGAGGTTGGAGGTGGGAGGAGAGGCGTTGGCCCTGCGTTTTCTTGTCCCCACAGCGTCGCTTCAGCGGTGTCAGTTGGCTCTTCTCGCGGCTTCTTCCGGTGCTTCTAGAACCAGCTCTTGGAGGCCCCAGCAGTTCCCCTCCTTGGAGATCTGCCCTCTGAGCCCCCGAGTTCTAGAAACCCACTCTGTCCCCTTCCACCCTCCTAGTCCTAAGGGCAGGGATATTTCCTCTCCGCAACCAGTGACTTCCTGCTAGAGGCGCCCACAGGGACACGCACCACTCCCACGTGCGATTCATGGGAAGCAGTCAGAGGCCTCCTTGGAACGCGTCAGTACTCCTCCGGCTCAACTCCCCAGGCCACGGCGGGGGACGAATCTGTCTCTTGCTGTGGCGGAGTTCGAGGCGAAGTTTGCACAGCGTAGCAAAATGCAGCAAGCAGAACTTCTTACGACCCGTCACAACATCTTCCTGCCCGCCAGCCTCATGTTTTCTCTAACAGCGGGTGGTGTCCCACTGCGGGCTGTGTGGCCGGGATGGTGCGTTGGGATCCGTGTTAGAACAAAAGTGGGACGAAACGGAACAGGCCAGGATAGAACAGGAGCCATCAGCGTGCGACAAACCGAGCCAGCGGCAACGCTGCTCTGAGACTTTGTTCAGCTGTGTGCGAGCACCAGTTGTCATACAAACCTGTTTCTGTCTGCGCGTCTTAGCTAAACACGTGTGTGAGTCCCACAGGAAGGGTCTGCAGCTGTCTCATTCCCTGCGTGGCTCTGGGCCTGCCGTGTGGAAGTTTCCAGTCCACATTCGTCTAGTGCGCGACTGAGGTCCCGCCACGGAGGCGGCGAATGCCCTCGTTGGATCCCCTGTTGGTTATTTCTCCGTGACCGTTCTCTCTTCCCTCCTCCCGGAGCTCCGCTCATCTGCGTGGCAAATCCCGGCCACTTCCTAACTTCCTTTCCTCTTTTCCCGTTCCCGATCTCCCATCTTTTGCTTTCTTTTTATGGGATGTTCCTCAGCCTTAGGTGTTATGTTTAGGTTTTGCAAAGTCAGACCACGTCACTTTCGATGTTCAAGGCCTCTTCCTCTGTGTCCCTCTTTCCGTAGCTCTCTCCCGTGTGTCGTCTTCTCCCTCCCCGCTGCGGGTGAGCGGTCTGATGCCTCCTTCCTCCTGCAGTGTTTTACTCCAGGTCTCTCTGCCAGTCTTTGCACCAGGCTTTCTTTGGACCCCTGGCCGTTGTCTGCTTCTCCCCATCAGGGACCAGACCCCCAAGGTTGTGGCCCTGGGGCTGCAATAGCGCGAGCTGCCCAGCCGCCGAGCCGGGAGCTGGGGTCCTTCCTCTTGGACGCTGCGTTAGGGTCGCGGCATCTTTTCCCACGCCCATGTCGTGGCTCTTCTCTGGGACCCGGGGTGGCCCGGCTCTGTTCTACCCTCCGCAGAGATGACGTGCATTTAGTCTTCTCTCGAGCTGAGGAGACGGCTTCGCTGAGTAGCAGGTGAGATTTGAAGACCTGATTGGTGCTGCTGCTTTTTTAAAAATTGTGGTAAAATATACATAATATTAAATTGAACACTTTAACCATTTTTAAGTGTACCACTCAGGGGCATCCTGCACATTCCCAGTATTGTGCAGCTGTCACCACCATCCCTCTCCAGAACTTTCCATCTTCCCAAGTGGAACCCCCCTCCCATCCAACACTAACCCCCCACCGCAGCCCTGGGAACCTCCGTTCCGCTTTCTGTTGCTGTGACTGTTGCCTCTTTAAAGGACTTTCATCCACGCACCCTGTTAGCCCCTTCGCCCCACTGCCTGAGCACCAGGGCCCCCGGTTCCCGGCCTTCGGGGATTCTGTCCTGTAAGTCTTTGTCGTGGTCCCCCGCAGATGGGTGTGCAATCTGCCAACTCACACGCAAGCTCTTCTGTAATAACGGTTCCTCCTGCAGACACCTTGTGAACATCATCCCGTAGAACCGTTTTATAGTCTCGTTATATTACACAACCATGTAATATTAGCGTGTGATACAAAGAGCCCCTACAGAACCAGTCTGTTCTAGCGTATGTGAAGCACACATACATGCGGAGAAAGGATGGCGAGGCGGACGGCCAGACTGTGCACGCCTCTGCTCTCTGGGATTTGGTGTGATTCTCATTCTCTTATTTGTACTTTTTTTCCTTCATTTTTAACATTTTCTACAAAGGTGAACATTGGTTTTGCAATCAGAACAGGACAATTGCTGCTGGTTTTCCAGTTAGGCAGCCGATGGTGTCGCAGCTGCTCGCGTTTTGTGGCGAGTGCCGAGGAAAGGCCAGAGCCCTGGGTCCCCAGCGGGTCTGGGGTCCTCTCTGTTCTTTCCCCCTTTTGGGCCCTGTGTGACTATGGCCTGGGGTGGGGGCTGCGTCTCACGCAGTGAGGAGGGGGAGGGGAGCAGTGAAATCAGGGAAATAGGCCTGATTCGTGTCTTAGAAAAACCCCTCTGGTGACTGCCTTGGGGAAAAGGTGTCTGAAGGGGACAGTGGTCACCCAGGGAGGCCCGACCCACCAGGAGCCATAGGAGGGTCTGGAGAGGTGGTGGGGCCCGGGGATGCAGGGGCCACATCTGCTGAACGTCCTTGAGCGAAGTTGTCAGAACCTGCTGCCTGGCCCCCGAGGGGTGCGGGGCTGGGCAGATCTCCACGCTTCTGGCTTGGGGGACGGTGACTCAATGGCGCAGGCAGCTGCCTGAATGTTCCTAATAATAGCAGTTGCATTTCTTTCTTATTTAATGCACATGTGCTGCCTGGAAGCTCTGCACTTCTGGAAATGTATGCGTATGGAGAATTCAGGATTTTCTAGCGCTGCTAGGCAGGTTGGCATCTGCGAGCCGTGTGTTCTGGGGAACTCCCTCAGGGCCCCTGCTGTGGGCAGAAGCAGGGAGGCAGGAGGGACTTCGCTCTGGGAGCTCTGTCTTCCTGGCTGCAGAGGTGGCAGCTGCCCTGGGCCTGCCCTTCGAGTCGGCTGCACGGGGCCCACCCTCTTCCTGTCACAGGCCCAGGAGTATCTGGGGCCAGGTGTCAGTACGTGTTTATCTGATGGGAGAATGGGCACATTCTGTGCCTTGGTTGCTGGGGGAGACACCTGGCAGCATGAGCCCGGCCAGGAGAACCCGGCTGTGGTTCCAAGTGTGATGTGTGGCTCCAAGGGACGGATTCCCAGTGGTCTCAGCCAGTCGTGGTGAGCCCTTCCCCCGGACCGGTGTTTGTTCTGGGGTGGGGGAGGCGCTGGAAACCGAGTTCTGTGCAGTGGACACGGAGAGGAGGTCAGCTGGGGCCTCTGGAGGAAACATTGCTTCCCACTAACAGCAGAGACTCACGTGAGGACGCTCTTGTTACCCCAGCCTCCCGGGTACTTCCAGCCTTTGGATGCAGTCAGGTGGAGACACGATGTCCAGAACCTGCAGCCGCTTTGTGACTATGAATACGCCTGTGGACAAAAGCCAGCTCCCTGAGGACAAAGCAGTGTGCAAGGGACCAGGTCTTGATGGCACTGTGTGGCTGCCAGCCCTGCCCTCAGGCCAGCCCCTCCTTTGGACATTGTGTTTTTTTTCATTGTTGCTGTTGGGATAAAATTCACACAATGTAAAATTAACCATTTAAAGGTGGCGTTTAGTTCATTCACACTGTTGCACAACCATCATCTCTAAATAGTTCCAAAACAGTTTCATTCCCCCAAAAGGACACCTCGTGCCCACTAACAGTCACTCCCAGTCCTTCTTTTCGCTAGCCGCTGGTTGACTTTCTCTCAGTAGATGTGTCCGTTCTGGACATTTCATATAAATGAAATCACACAGCACGACCTTTTGCGTCTGGCGTCTTTCACTGGGCATCGCGTCTTCCAGGTCCGTCCCTGCTGCGGCGCAGCCAGTGCCTCACTCCCGCTTGGGGCTGAGTGACACCGCGAGTACAAGCCGGCCACACGCGCTCCTCTACTCGTCGGCTGGTGGGCATTTAGATTTTTCCACTCTCTGGCTGTCATGAGCAATGCTGCCATGAACATCTGTGTGCAAGTTTTCACGTGGACGTCCTTGTGCCTCTCCTGGTCATATCCCAGGAGCGGAACTGCTGAGTCCCACGGTGACTAGGAAGCACACAGTGGCCCCAGCCCGTGCCACCTGCCTCCCCACCCAGGCTCTCCATGCCTCTGTCTCCTTTGGTGCTCACTCCCCTCTGCGAGGCAGGGGAGGAAACAGAGGTGGGGGTGGCGGGAAGACTTGCCGGCCGTCACTGGACCACTGTCTCTGCCACCGCCTCCCTGGAGGGAGGAGCTGACCGAGGCTGGGCCTGGCCCTGCAGGCGTCCCCTGGCAGGTTGAGGATGTGCCAGCAGAGAACTCACTGGCCGCCATGACACAGGAAATAGGCGTGAGGGGGCTGCCCAGGAGGGACCCCGGGCGAGGGAGACACGCCGGCCCCGCCTGAGGCACCAAGGGGCTCCGCGGGAGAGGCGCCTGTCAGTCCCAGCCGTGCCAAGAGTTCCATGAGCGCCAGTGCCAAGGGAGGGAGCCGGTGTCACTCGGGTTCCCAGCTGCAGCTTAGCCAGGTCGAGGCTGTGACAAGGACCAGAGCTGGGGTCATGTCCCCATTTAAGGCCAAGAGTTATGATTTTAATCACTGGCTCTGCTGCTTCCTCAGCCTCTGGAATTTCTTCTTACAGCAGAGCTGAGAATTCTACAGGTCCTTCTTGAAGGAAGGTTTGGAGGAATAATGAGAAAAACCACGCGTACTACACAAGCTCAGCGCAGCTATTTTAATACTTTGCAGACCGCGCTCCAGCTGCTCGGTACTTTCTCACCGCCGCCATCTGATTGCTCATGCCCTGTGTCCTGCTCTTTTTCACTGAACGTGTTGTCAATGTTTCCTCGTGTTTTTTCATATTTGTCACGGCTGTCATTCTCGGTGGCCTCACAGCGTTGCATCACGGGCCCCGTACTTACGAACCATTCCCTGACGTTTCTTACTTGGGTTGGGGTTGGCAGACAGTGGTCCACAGGCCACGGCTGAGCACGGCTTTACACTTTCAAATGGTTGCAAAACAATCAACAGAATAATGGTATTTTGTGACATATGACAATGGTACAACTGCACGTCTCAGTGAAGTTTGGTGGGAACACGGCCACGCCCATTTGCTTCCTGCAGTCCTACGAGCAGAGCTGCATGGCCCTGGCGGCACCCCGAGGCCCACAGAACTAACATATCTCCTGCGGTCCCTTCACAGAGCACAGTCTGCCCCCGGTTCCGCTCGTTCACAAGGCTCGTTGCTGCTATTTCGCAAAATAGTTTGCTAAGTGGTGGGCTCTGTGCGGGGCTCTAGGGCCCCCTGGGGTGAGAAGAGCAGTGGTTCCAGAGCAGGGGTGGGGTGGAGAGAGTGACGGGGAACCAAGATCGCCTCAGAGAGTGGCCGGGGGAAGGTCACAGGATCTGGGAAGGCCTGAGGAGGGGACACCGTGGAGGTGCCATCTGAACTGGGACCTGAGTCTTGAGAAGGGGCAGCCGTGCAAAGACCCTGGGGAAGGGCTGCAGGGTGGGGAGAGGCGAGGTGAGGCCGCTGCAGGAGGCAAGTGTGAGGGGCGGAGAGGGGCGGGGCGGGGCCCAGGTGGGGTTTACACAGGAGGGTCCTTGGCAGCCCGGGCTGTAGAGAGCGGATTGCAGGGCTAGGTGTGGAAGCAGGAAGAGAGTAGGGGGGTGGTGGAGGGAGTTGGGTGGGTGCAGGCTGTATTTTGGGTTGGAACTTCCAGGATTTCTAGAAGGCTGTGGATGGCATGAGGTGGAGGGAGAGGGTAAGGCACCTCCTGGGCTTTTGGCGTAGGCGACTGGCCGGCTGGGGTTATGATTCCTGAGACAGCAGAGGGGGCTGGGAACGGGACTTTGGGGTAAACCATTAATGAGCCTATTTTTTTATTACACACCTGTGAGGGGTGGTAAGCAGGCAGGTTGAGAGAATTTGAAGCTCAAGAGGGAGGAGGGCGATGGGCCAGGAGGGGGCGGGGCAGGGGCCACGGGCTCCATGTGGTATTCAAGGACCTGCGTGGGTGGCTCACCTGGGCGGCAAGTCAGGCTGGAGGAGAGAGGCGTGACCTACAGCTCTCTGTTTTTCCTGGAGTTAGTAAGTGTCTTGTTTTTCCTCATTTGCTTAATCTTCTGTATACTTTCATGGATTCCTCCTCAAACACTCTCATTAAACTGAAAAATCCCTCTTTTTTGGTTTTTGCCATTTAGTGGCTTTCCGAGAAGGGGTGAATGGAGAGTAAATTTTTTGAGAGCTTTTCTTTATCTACCAATAGAAATCACTGACTCTTTTTATTTGAGAGTGCGGCACTAAGGGCTGACGGCTCTGTGTGGGGGGTGGGCAGGGCGAGCCCATTAGTGGTTTCCTTCTCGTATTACCAGGAGGAGACCAGCGATTTCCTTGGGAAAACCCTTCATATCACTGTAGCTCTGTCTGTTGGGCAGGCCCTTTCCCCAGCGTGGCAGACAGAATGACAGCCCCCAACGATGTCTGTGACCTAATCAACAGTCCTGTGAATATGTGACCTTACATGGCAAAGGGACTCTGCAGGCGTCACTAAGTTAAGGATCTTGAGGTGTGGAGATTGTTCTGGATTATCCCAGGGGGCTCTGGGTAATTATGGCCGTCCTTAAAAAGAGGGAAGTGACACTGTGAGAGACAGGAAAGGTTTCGTGGTGATGCAGCAGGAAGAGGGAGGAGGAGAGACTGGAGACGCCATGCTGCTGGCTTTGAAGGCGGAGGAAGGGGCCACCAGCCAAGGATTGCGGGTGGCCTCTGGAATCTAGAAAAGGCAGGGAAGCAGGTTTTCTCCTCCTAGACACTCCAGAAGTAACACAGTGCTGCCAACCTGTAGACTTCAGACCTCCAGAACTGTAAGATAAATTTGTGTTGTCTGAAGCCACGAACTTTGTGGTCACGTGTTCCAGCTGCCATAAACGAATGCACCCAGTAAAGAACTCTCTCACCTCTGCCCAGGGAGCTGGGGGTTGCTCCTGACCAGTGTGCACGTCGCCTTTCCTCCAGTTTTCAGGATGGCCCCTCGTCCCTGCCCAGAGTCCTGCCTGCTGTCCCGGGTGCAGGCCCGAGGTTTCTCGAAGCTGGAGAATGCTGAGCGTTGGTCCACTCGCCCCGTTTACAGATGCTGACTCTGCAGGGCTCTGGGTTAGCCAAGGAGCGTGAGATGGCCACGAGACTCACTTTCTCCCGGGGGGGCCCCCCCTGGAGAGGCAGAATGGCACCTTGGTCAATTAAGCTCACGCTTGGCGCCAAAGTCCACTGCTGCTGCCTCTGGCTTCCTGGGGAGCCTATGCCAGTGAAACGCGAAACAAGGATACTGCCAGAACGACTCCCAGTGCTGGGGGGATGGGCGGGGTTGACTTCTGTACCACGACAGGAACTGCTCCTGGCCAGAGTGCGGGCTGCATGCAAGTCGCTATTAGCAATGCCACATTCTGAGTTTGCATTTGTGCCTCGCATTATGCCGACTCCTTCGCCAGCGCTATCTCCTTTATCTTCCTTGCAACTCTGTGGGGTCGCGTTAGCAAAATCTTTCCCTGGGAGAAATTCCTGGGAAGAGGGAGTTCTGGGTCATTTTTGCACTTTTCCATGGCTGGGGACTTAATGCAGTCGGGTCTTCACCCGGCACACCCATCTCCCGGCCAGGCCAGGGCCGGCGAAGGACGCTGGGATCCCAGACCCAGGGGCCACGGGAGCCCGGTGCGGGCGTGCCGGGTGCAAGCAGTTTGCATGAGCGCGCGCCTCAGTTCGGGGCGGGGGCTCCAGGGGGAGGCTTTTGAGCCCCAGGGCCCTGGGTACCTACCTGCTTCGTCCCCAGCCAGACCGGGCCTCGCTGGGGCGTTTTTCAGGAAGTGGTGGGGGCGGAGCTGAGGCGGGGCCTCAAAGGGGAGGGGCGGGGCTAAGTGGGCGGGGTTCGGCGAGGTCCCGCCTCCTCTCCCTCTGTGGGTTGCCGTGCTGTTTACCGCCTGGGGACTGCCCGCCCTGGTCACTCTCTGGAGAGCTGCCTGTCCTGTTACTGGAGGGCCTGGCGCTCCGTGAGGGTCGCCGTGGGGGGCGGCCTGTGCCCTGCTCCGTGGAGCGGGAGCTGCCCCTGGTTTTGCATTCCGATGGGGGTGTCTCCGGGCTCTCTTAGTGGGGCCCTCCCTCCAGATCCGTCCTCTATGTCAGCTTGAAAAGGGAGAGGAGTTGGTGAGGAAGGAGGCTCAGTAAGGTGACAGGCATGCTCCCGGCTCTCCCCCGACAGGCTGCAGGAGCCCCGTCTGGAAGGGGCCGGCGCTCCCCATGGAAAAGGGGCCAAGAGGAACCGTTGAGGGCGGGGGCAGTCTTGGCAGCAGAGCAGGGGAGGCTGTTGGGCCAGTACCCCTGTTACCCTGGCCTCCCCCGTCACCCTGACCTCCTCCCCGGTCACCCTGGCCTTCCTGGGTCACCTTGACCTCCCCCGCTGCCCTGGTCACTGCCCTGGTTGTCTTTGGCACGCGTGGGCCCCGGACTCTTCATGTTGGAAGCAAAACTCCCGACACAAGGCTGGAGTGTAGCCTGCCGGGACAGAGAAATATAATCAGGTACAATAGCCAAATGCATCATGGCCTTATTTGGGATGAAAGTGCATCCTCTGAGAGCCTGAGGTCCTCTCAGGGGGTTGAACTCTTTGAACTGATTCCTAGCGGACCCAGGAGCAAGCTAGAGGGGCACGCTCAGGCAAGGCTGGGCTCTCTCAGGAGGGGCGGCTGTGGCCTCAACCTGACCCCTCGGTGTGTCAAGATGGATCTAACCCGCCGCAGCCCCACCCCACTGGCAGGGCCTGGATTCCACCTCAGGGGCAGCCGTGGCCTCCCTTTGTTGCCCTGGCCTCCCTCATCGTCAGTTGCTGTAGACACACTGTCACCCACAGGCAGACACCTGTCACCCACCTGCATTCACATAGTCGCACATGTGGACACTGGTGTCCCTGCCCACGTCCAGGGGAGGGCCCCTGGGGTGGTGGTGTTCAAGGGGAGCCTTCTTGGAGGTGAGTGTGGACTTGAGCCACCTGGGTTCCCACCCCACCCCGCCCCTCGGCTGCTGTCCCCTTCCTTGCCTGGACTCGCAAGGATGCTTGCCAAGGGAGACAGAGATGTTCTAAGCCCCTCTCTGTGCCAGGCATTGTCCTAGGCCTGGGGTACAGCAGTGACCAAAACAGACACGGTCCCTGCCTCGTGGTGAACATGTGAACATGTAGCGTATCAGACAATGGTAGGTGCACCGGGGAAAAAGCAGCAAGGCGGGAGAGTGGAGGTGTGTGTGGGGGGTGTGTGTGTTGTTATTCCGTAAAGAACAGTCGGGAAAGGCCTCTGCAAAGAGGTGACATTTGAGCAGTGGCCTGAAGACAGGAGGGACGGAGCTCTGCACAGGACAGGGAGGAGCACTCTGCAGAGGGCTCAGCTCGTGCCCAGGCCCAGGGCAGCCGGACTAGAGCGAGCGTGCAGATGAGGGCAGAGGGACGGAGGGAAAGGCAGCGCCACTCGTGTGAGACCACGTGGGCCGGGGACACGGACACTGCTGCCCAGGAGTCCGTGTGGAAGGAGACAGAAAGGGCCCCAAAGGAGAGGGTGGGATGAAGTTGTGCTGCAAACGCAAGAGGGCTGTGAGCTACCAGGCCCAACATAGGGGTGTTTTTCTTACTTGATGAAGCATGTATTAAATGGCTGCTGTATGCATGGTCTGGGCAGGGTGCTGGGTGCCCACTGGCGTGAGGGCGTATCTCATGGGGGGCATGTGACTTGGCAGGGTGGCAGTCACTTGGGGGCTATGCCCATCTTGACTGCCCTGTTCCTGGTCTGCAGGGCTGGCACAGAGACTTGTGGCCCTAGTGGATCACGTGGCCCCCGAAGGCCCCACCCCCAGCCCCCCACGCCCTGGCCAGCTCTCTAGATCTCATCCTGCCTCCACCAGCTGCCCTTCGAGGCCGGGAGAAGGGCTGGTGCGGCTTTGCCCACTGCCCGTGGCCCACCCACAGGCCCCTCCGCACTTCTCCTGTCCAGGGCCATCTGTGCTGCTCAGATGGCAGAGCGCATGCTGCCAGCTCTCGACTCGTCACCCACGCTGGTGTTCAGCTGCCACATGTCCAGGAGGGCCCTGGAGGCCACTGAAATATTGACTCTCTCTGTACTGGTTGATAACCAGCCCTTGCCTGAGCCCCGAGTACCCCCATGGCCCTAGGTGGGGGTACCCCCAGCCTCTTCCCCAGGGACCCCTGGGACCTCTCTCTCAGTGACCCAGGAACTGAAGGGTTGGCCCCTGGCACAGTGGGGCCCGATGCCTGCAGGGCCGTGGGGTGTCTGTCCCAGCTGCTCAGTATTGGGCCTCACTGCCTGAGTGGCTCATGCTCCTCCTCACTGGGTCTTGTGCTCACCACCCCTGCCCTGGCCCACACTGACCATTGGCCAGTTTAATGACCGCAGGACACAGGGGTCAGGAGAGGGCGGGAAGCCCAGGGGCAGGGCTGGGCACAGCCTCGGGCTCAGGCCCAGGCAGAGGGCAAGGGTGGTGGCTCAGGGCCAGGGTGTTGGAAGGCTTTTGGTGGTGCCCATGGGGGCATCTCCCTCCGCCCACCCGCCTGGGCTCCTCTCGCAGTGCCCAGCGAAGCACGGCTCCCAGGGGCTCCCGCAGCCTCTGCCTCCCCCGACTGCCCACGAGGATGTAGGTGACCGGCGTGCCGCTGTTCTCGGATGAGGCAAGAATTCTTTGATAGCTGTTTACACTTACAGGGTGAGTAAAACACCTGTACATTTTTGCACCGACATTTACTTAATAAAAGGAACAAACTCCCTGTCTATTAACGCTGCCTTATTTCTTAAATTAATCATGCCCTGTTATATTACATTTTTCCTGTGGTATTATCACTACCTGTTGATATTTTTTCATAGTAAAAGGTATAAGGAGATACCCATAAGAATATTCACTGTGGCCTTTTTAAAAATAGGCAAATACACAACCTACATGTCTCCATTAACAACAGAAAGGACAAAGGATCTGGGATGTGTCCCTGCAAACGCAGTGTGCCAGGGGCAATTTATATCAGTGCGCTAGAGCTCGCTTGTCAACACAGGCAAATGTCAGCAACGTGACGCTGAGCAACAGAGAAAGGCAAACTGCAGAGAGCACGCACACAGCGCAACACCATCTATGTGGAGTTTAAAAATGCAAACGGTCATCGAATGATCTGTGAATGCACAATATATAGCAAGGACAGGGCGGCAGGCAAGTTAGGGGGGCAGCTGCCTTGGGTGAGGGAGGGGCGGGGAGGGAGGATACGCCGGGGCTGGGACAGTATGTGCAACGTGCATTCATTCATTTATTTTTTCATGTATCCTGCAGTTTAGTACTTTTAATAGTCTGATCAGGAAAAAGTGTCAAGATTTGATAAAGCACTTCCGTTTCTTACAGCAGGATAGATTAGCAGATTGGACTCACCCTCCACCTGAAAAACAAAATCCAAAATATGGGATAAAATATTTTAAAAAAATTCTCGAAGGCACCCATAAGCAGGTGGGAAAGTAAAGTCTTCTCTGGCCAAAGGAATAGCAAAGGCAGGTACCAGAGAGAGACCCTGAGCCCTGCAGCTGGCCACACCCTGGGCTTCATGAACCAATCAGTCTGAACCCCCACGGTCTCTGGGGCTCAGAGGACAGACATAAAGTCTGTCAGTCTGACAGTCCATAAAGTCCACCACACAAGGTGGGGGCCAACAGGAGGCCAAAGACAGCCTCAATGTGAACGTGAACTAGAAAATGCCTTCCCGGCACACGCGCGCGCACGCGCGCACACACACACACACACACACACACACACACACGGGAGAGTGAGGAACTGTCTTGGACTTTGGGGTTGGGTGGTGGGGAAAAGAATTTATTCCGATCACCTGGTCCCCAGACACAGCCCACATCCACGCTCCCCAAGTGCCAGAAAAGGCTCAAGGCGAGACTTTAGTGTAAGGTTGGTCTGGGCGACTTGTGCCTCCTGACACCTCACAGAAAGATATATGGGTCATTCCACAAAGAAGTTTCCATAGACGAGGATTCAAGTAAAATAAGTGTTTTGTGATAACAAAGATGAGCCAGAAATCAGACACGTAGAAACATCCCATCCCGGCAGATCCCTGGACTTAGAGTTCTGTCTCCGGAGGGTCCTGGGGCGGTGGCAGCCCCTGCTCTGCTGACCAAGTGCATGAAACGGCCACAGAAGAGAGGGTTAAAAATACAAGCAAAGAGCAAGGGATTTTGTCAAGAAGTCGAATAGAATTCCTAGAAATTAAAAATGTACTTGGAATGTACAAATAAAACCTCAACAGGGCGGGTGCGGTGGCTCACGCCTGTAATCCCAGCACTCTGGGAGGCCGAGGTGGGTGGATTGTTTGAGCTCAGGAGTTAGAGACCAGCCTGAGCAAGAGCGAGACCCTGTCTCTACTATAAATAGAAATTAGCCAAACAACTAAAAATAGAAAAAATTAGCCGGGCATGGTGGCGCATGCCTGTAGTCCCAGCTACTCGGGAGGCTGAGGCAGGAGGATCGCTTGAGCCCAGGAATTTGAGGTTGCTGTGAGCTAGGCTGACGCCA
>CAUYSK010009060.1:0-10778 GCA_963575035.1 Avahi laniger
TTTTTTAGACAATGAATAATGTTAAAGGTACAACTAATCACATTGGTTATATCAAAGCTATAAGAATGGTTAACAAGAGACCAGAGCAGACTCCACATGGCAAAGCAATCCTAGGCAATAAAAACAAAATGGGAGGTATCAATTTACCAGACTTCAAACTATACTACAAGGCTATAGTAATGAAAATAGCTTGATACTGGCACAAGAACAGGGACATTGATCAGTGGAACAGAACTGAGAACCCAGATATAAAACCATCCTCATATAGCCATCTAATCTTTGACAAAGCAGACAAAAACATACACTGGGGAAAAGAATCTTTATTCAATAGATGGTGCTGGGAAAACTGGATAGCCACCTGTAGAAGAATGAAACAGGATCCACACCTTTCACCTCTCACAAAAATCAACTCATGCTGGGTAACAGACTTAAACCTAAGGTGTGAAACTATTAGAATTCTAGAAGAAAATGTTGGAAAAACGCTTATAGATATTGGCTGAGGCAAAGAATTTATGAAGAAGACTCCAAAGGCAATCACAGCAACAACGAAAATAAATAAATGGGACCTGATCAAATTAAAAAGCTTCTGCACAGCCAAAGAAACCGTCACAAGAGCAAACAACCTACAGAATGGGAGAAAATTTTCGCATGCTACACATCCAATAAAGGGAAGATAACTAGAATCTATTTAGAACTCAGGAAAATTAGCAAGAAAAAAATCAAACAACTCTATCAAAAAGTGGGCAAAGGACATGAACAGAAACTTTTCAAAAGAAGACAGAATAATGGCCAAGAAACATATGAAAAAATGCTCAACATCTCTAATCATCTGGGAAATGCAAATCAAAACCAAAATGAGAGATCACTTATTTCCAGTAAGAATGGCCTTTATCAAAAAGTCTCAAAACAATAAATGTTGGCATGGATATGGAGAGATAGGAACACTCATATACTGCTGGTGGGACTGCAAATTAGTGCAACCTCTGTGGAAAGCAATATGGAGATACCTTAAAGAGATACAAGTAGAATTACCATTTGATCCAGCAATCCCATTACTGGGCATCTACTCAAAAGAACAAAAGACATTCTATAAAAAAGACATCTGCACTCGAATATTTATAGCAGCACAATTCACAATTGCAAAGATGTGGAAACAACCCAATTGCCCATCAATAAATAAGTGGATTAATAAAATGTGGTATATGTATACCATGAAGTACTATTCAGCTTTAAGAAACAATGGTGATCTAGCACCTCTTGTATTTTCCTGGATAGAGCTGGAACCCATTCTACTAAGTGAAGTATCCCAAGAATAGAAAAATAAGTACCACACGTACTCACCAGCAAACTGGTTTCACTGATCGACACCTAGGTGCACATATAGGAATGACATTTATTGGGCATCGGGCAGATGGGAGAGGGGAGGAGAGGATGGCTATATACATACATAATGAGTGTGATGTGTACCATCTTGGGGATGGGCACACTTGAAGCTCTGACTGGGGGAATGGGGCAAGGGCAACATAACCTAAACATTTGTACCCCCATTATATGCAGAAATAAAAAAAAAAGAAAACTATAGTTCAATATTCCTAATGAACATAAATGCAAAACTCCTCAACAAAATAGTAACAAACCAAATTCAACAGCACATTAAAAGGATCATACATAATGATCAGGTGAGATTTATCCCTAGAATGCAAGTGTGGTTTAATGCATGCAAATCACAAAATGTGGTATAACACATTAATAAAATGAAGAATAAAAAACCATATGATAATCTTAATAGATGTCAAAAAAGCTTTTGACAATGTTCAACAACCTTTCATGAAAAAAACTCTCAACAAATTTGTATTGAAGGACTGTACCTCAACATAGTACTGGCCACTAGACTGCTATCAACCTCTCACTCAATGGTGAAAAGCTGAAAGCTTTTCCTTTAAGAGCAGGAGCAAGACATGGATGCCCAGTCTTAACACTTCTATTCAGTATAGTACTGGAAGTCCAAGCCAGAGCAATCAGGCAAGAAAAAAGAAATAAAGGCATCCAAATTGGAAAGGAAGAAGTAAGATTGTCTCTGTTTGCAGATGATAAAATCTTATATACAGAAGCTACAAAAAACTGTTAGAACTAATAAACTTAGTAAAGTTGCAGGATAAAAAATCAACACAAAAAAATCAGTTACATTTCTATATGCTAACTATCCAGAAAAGAAATTAAGAAGGCTGTCTTATTTATAAGCATTAAGAAAAACAAATATCTAAGAATAAACTTAACCAACAATGTAAAAAAAAATGGTTAACAGGATAACAACTTGAAATGATAACTAGCTTTTTCTAATATGTGCGTTTTCATAAGCAATATAAATAAACTGTTAAAATAAATCAGGTAAATGCAATGAGATAAATGATCATGAACAACATTTTTCTAACAATTGCAAAATAGTTTAAAGTCCTGTATTCCCCATTCAAGGTACTAGTTTCCAGTTGCTTGTTTTCCTTTATAATATCCACTCAGGATCCTGGACACACTCTTATGTCTGATTAATTCAAGTGCAGAACATTTTTTTTTACCTTTTCGTAACTGGCCTCAGAAACAATGATTTTGTTTTATCCAGATAATTTTTATGTTGTCCTTATTAGGTTTTTGATTATTTGGGAAAACTGAGCTTTAATAAGTTAAGGTTTTTATATCCATGTCACTTTCTGTATTGCCTTTAAAGTCCTTTGATTATCACTTTTGATTAACTGAATTGCTATCATTTTGCAGTAACCTGTCATTCTATTTTGATCAAATTATTTTGAAACCATTTAGATTTTAAAATAGCTTGATCTTGATCATGATTTGAAGTGCTAAGGATTGATGTTGAGGTTTATTCAGGACCTCCTAACGGGTGATGTAATGTCAATAAATTTTACTTTGGGATGTTGGTATTTTAGAAAGAGCTAATTAGTTAGCATTGTTAAGCAGCATGTGTTTTAAAAGTTCTATATTTATAGAACTCAGAAAAGATGTTACATTATTCAGAATAGTAAGTCATTTAACATATTTGCCTAAATTAAGTCTGTGTCTTAGCTCTCTTCATTCTCTGAGGCCAGTCCTAAAAAAACCTGGGGATATGATCTTTCACTCCTGTACCAGCAAGGGTACCCAATTTGGCTGAACGAATTTTATTAATAGAAGCACACAGATGTAGACCTAAGGAACCCTGAAATCTCACGGTTGATTAACATGACCTTTCTTGGTGAAAGCATGCCTGATAGCCAGCAAAAGTTACAGAAATTGAAAGGTGCTTAACCTTGCCAACATTTCACCTGGTCGAAGTAGCCTGTAAGATTTTTCAGACTAAAGAACAACAAAAGGAAAAGTACATGAAATGAAACAGCAGGCTGAACTTTTGGCAGCAGCCCTGAAAGAGTAAGGTCATCAGAAGAAGGACCACTGAGCTGAAGCAGAGGGCAGTGGGAAGGCTGCCCTGTAACTGGCTGGGCTCGATGGAGAAAATAGAGACTAGTGGGACCCTAGTGCTCCCCAAAGAACATCTCCCACCAGGAGCACGGGGTACAAACTGACCTGACAATTGAAGTGGGTGACAGATTGGCTGATTTTTTTATTATTGAATACTGGTGATCAGTAATTATTTCCAGAGTGCCCTCTTTCATTGCTAGGTTGAAATCTTCCCTGTAAATTACAGGCTCAAGTGACCTTTCGGTCTCCAGAACACATCTTGCAAGCAGTTCTGCTCGCTCCCTAGGCTGTGTCTCAAGCTCTGCCCAGCAAAGTTCTCAATCGAGTCAACCCTGAGGTATGGGCTGCTGGATGACCTGGAAGGGCTCATGTGGACCCCATTAAAACTGAGAATCCCCCCCAGCTAAGGCAGTACCCTTTAAAACTTCAAGCTAAGGAGGGCCTTCAACCCCTAGTTTCAGTCTTTTTGGAATATGGACTTCTTTGAATTTGTGTCTCTTTACGATACCCCCACTGTACTGGTTCAAAAACCCTGAGTCCGGCAAAACTGGTTTGTTCAAAATCTAAGGGCCACACTTCAGGGATGTTCCAGGTCTACTTTCTGCCAGAATCCTATCTGCTGCTCACTAGAGGGAATGACAGGAAGATAATGTTGTGAAATGTGAGCAGTGAAGCTGGGAAACAGACCTACGGGAAGAAAAACTTAAACAGGAACTTACAACGAGCAGGGTAGAAGTGCTAAATACCAGAGCTTCAGCAATAGATAAGGAAGAACATAGCAAATTTCACCAAAGCTACATTTGAACATGGAGAAATGTCTCTTGGTTATAAAAGTATTAGGCTTTAGTATAAATTTCTGACTGCATCTGAGTCTCCTGAGATGGGTGCTTTTTGGCTGATTTTGGCTGCAGCTGGAGAGATCAGAGCAGCTCTTCCTGTAGCTGGACCCTTTCAATTACTGGGATGCCAACTCAGATACTTCAGATTTTAATAAAATATCACTAGATTTCTGATGTCATGAGTGTGAAGCAAGAAACCAGCTTAAGCTTGGATAAAGTACAGTCCCTTGCTCTGTTGAGAATTCAGGTGGCCCCCAGAGGCAAGTTGGCACTTAATCCCTTTGAAATTCTGTATGGGAGACCATTCCTGAAGGTCTCTCGTCAGGTATTGTCTGAGAATGTTCTGCCCCTAGAAATAAAGGTTCATTCTTATGTAAAATAGCCAGGCGACATGCTAACTAGTACCTCTAAGTTTGCTTCCAAGAGGCTCCCATTCCTCCCCACTCACTGAAGCTGGGTGATTGAGTGCTGCTTAGGACTTGGAGGAACCAGCACCCTGAAGATCAGCTGAAGCCACAGGAGTTGGTCCCTGTGAAGTGCTCTTTCGGTAGTCAAGTCAGCAGGAGTGAAACCATGGGCTCACCCTACTGGGGTAAAATTTTCCCCCTCAAAAATGAAGCCAGCCTGGTCTTGTAAGCCATTAAGTGATTTTAAGTTGCTTTGAACTAAGCCTACTTAACAAACAAACAAGGTGCGTGAGGCCTGTGAGTACTTTCAGTCACAGGCCCGACATTCAACCTTCCTCATTCCCCATCTGTGTCCCATTTCAGCAGGCGGCAGTCAGACAGAACAAAGTCCTGATTCCACGAGATTGGGGAATGGAAAAATAGAAGGGGGATGTAATCAGCCTTGCAAAATGACCCCCTCTCTAAGTTATATTTTGTTCCCTCACCTTTACCGTCAAGCCTAATAACCAGACTTGACCAGCCTCTCCACAGCACTTGCCCTCCATCACCAACAGCTGGTTCTGAATCATGTCACCTCAAGACCCCTCGACTGCAAACCCCACACAACCTGACCTGCCTTCCACAGCCCACTATGAAAGCCTTTGCCCTTAGTCAGGGAGATAGATTTGAGACTATTTCTCTCATTCTCCCCACAGATGTCTTTTGCATTAAAATTTCATTCTTCCTTGGAATTGTCTCACTAATTGGCTCTCTGTGCAGTGAGTGATGGGTCCTAGGCTGGACCCCTTTGTGGGTTCAGGAACATGATTTCTCATATCCGCACACTCTCACACCATTCGGAGTCTAATGTCCATCATTCCACACTCTATGTCCATGTGTACACATTTAGCTCCTGCTTAGAGATGAGAACATGCCATATTCAACTTCCTGTTTGAGTTACTTCACTTAAGATAATGCCCTCCAGTTCCATCCATGTTGTGGCAAAAAAAAAAAACAAACATAGTTTTATTCTTTTTATGGCTAAATAGTGTTCCATTGTGTATATATAGCATATTTTCTTTATCCAATATCCATTGATAGACACATTAGTTGATTACTTATCTTGGCTGTTATGAATAGTGCTATAATAAACACACAAATGCAGGTATCTTTTTGATGTAATGATTTATTTTCTTTTGGGTAGATATGCAGAACAGGGATTTCAGGATCAAATGGTAGTTCTACTTTTAGAAATCTCCATACTGTTTTCCACAGAAGTTGTATTAATTTACATACCCACCAACAATTTATAATCATTCCCTTTTCTCTGTATCCTCAACAACATGTCATTTTTTGACTCTTTAATGATAGCCATTCTGATTAATGTAATATCTCATTGTGATTAGTGTAATATCTCAGTAGTCTCTGATTAGTGATGCTGAGCAATTTTTCATATTTTTGTTGGCCATTTGTATGTATTTTTGTTGTTGTTGAAAAAGGTCTATTTATGTCCTTTGCCTACTTTTTAATGGGGTTATTTGGTGTTCGGGGGTTTTTTTTGGATGAATTGTTTGAACTTATTAAATTCTGGATATTAACATGTCAGTTTTTTAATTTATTCATAAACATCTTATTATTTTTATGCTATTGTCAGTGGCATTTTTCTCAATTTTATTTTTGGATTGTGTATTGCTAGTATACAGAAATATAATTTATATTTAAACAGTGCTGTTATATGCTGCTACTTTGCTGAACATATTTGTTATTTCAAAGTTGTGTTTATGTAAGATAGGATTTTCTATATAAAGACAACATCCTCTGGTGTAGTCTTACTTTTTCCTTTCCAAAATACATGTGTCTTATTTCTTTTTCTTGCCTTATTGCCCTGAATAGAACCTCCATCGCAATGTTGGATATAAGTGACAAGAATCTTGTTCTGAATATAAATGGCAAGTCCCTATCTTTTTCCTGTCCTTAGAAGACAAGTATTCAATTCTTCACCATAAATATATTGTTAGCTATGAGTTTTTCATAGATGCTTTCTTTTTTTCAGGTTGAAGAATTTCTCTTCTATTTCTAGTTTGGCATTTTTTTTCATGAAAGAGTATTGGATTTCACAAATGTAATTTCTTCATATGTTAAAATCATGTGGTTTTTATCTTCATTCTATTGATATGAAAAACAAAACTCAATTATTTTCAGATGTTAAACAAACCTTACAATCCTGGGATAAATAAGTTTCTGGATTTTGTTTCCTTGTGTTATATTGTAGACTTGTATGTCTACATTCATAAGGGGATTGACTTGTAATTTTCTTTTTATATGATGTGTTTGTCTACTTCTTATATCTAGATAATGTTCTCATAGAATGAATTTTTATGTACTTCCTCCTATTCTATTAATATTTTAAAAATATTTTCTAAAGAACTGATATTTCTTCAATAAGCAGTTGGTTGGATTTACCATTTAAGTATCCGGATCTAGGTGTTTCTTTGCGGAAACTTTTTATTTACAATTCAATCTGTTGACTTCCTTGAATTTGGGGGGAGAATTTATAGGTAAATGCATCTGGCTGGCACTATCTGTTTTGAGAGGCAATTAATTATTGATTCAATTTCTTTAATAGATATAGACCTATTCAGATGATCTATTTCTTCTCTTGCGAGTTTTGGCAGATTGTGTCTTTCAAGGAATTGATGCATTTCAAATAGGTTTTTAAATATGTGGGCATAGACCTAATCATAATATTTACTATCCTATTAATGTCCGTGTGATCAGTAGTGATGGCCCCTCTTTCATTTTTGATATTAGCTATTTGGATTTTCACTCTTTTTTACTTAGTTAACTTGTTAGAATTATATTGATTTTATTGATTCTCTTTTCTTCAAAGAGCCAGCTTTTAGTTTCATTGACTCTCTCTATTGATTTTCTGTTTTGAATTTTATTGATTTTGGCTTCAATTTTTATCATTTCTTTTCCTCTATTTATTTTGAATTTACTTTATTCTTTTTCTAGTTTCCTAAGGTGAAAGTTTAGGTTATAAATTTCAAATATTTTTTCTTTTCTAATGTATGATTCAATGCTATAAATTTTCCTCTAAGTGTTCCTTTTGCTGCATCCCACAAATTTAAACAAGTAGTATTGCCATTTGCATTTAGTTCAAAAACCTTAGTTTTCTTAAAAGTTGTTTGGCCTCTGTGTTATTTAAAAGCTCATTAATCCCCCAGCATTTTAGAGTTTTTCAGCTGTCATTCTACTCTTAATTTCCATTTTAATCACATTGTGGCCTGAATATATAGATTGTATAATTACTATTCTTTTACATTAGTTAAGATGGGCTTTATGGCCAGGAATGTAATCTATTTTGATGAATATTCCATGCGAACTTGAGAAAAATGTGTATCCTGTTGAATGAAGTATTCTATAGATGCTAATTAAATTTAGTTGAATGATGGTGGTATTTAGTTCAACTATGCACTAACTGATTTTTTTGTCTGCTGGATCTGTCCATTTATGATGGAAAAATGATGAGTTACCAAATAAAATAGTGGATTCAAATATTTCTCCTTAAAATTCTATCCAGTTTTTACAAATTTTAGTCCCCTGTTTTTAGGTGTATGTATGTTAAAGATTATTATGTCTTCTAGTGAATTGACTCCTTTATTATAAAACGTCCTGCTTTATCCTTGATTACTTTCTGGCCTTAAAATATGTTTTGTCTGAAATTAATATAGCTACATTATCTTTCTTTTGATTAGTTTTAGCATGGTATATCTTTTCCCATTCATTTACAAGTAATTTCTCTGTGTCTTTAAGGTGAATTTCTTGTAGATAACATATAGTAGGGTCTCGTTTCTTTTTCCATTCTGATAATCTGTCTTCTAAATGATGTATCTAAAACATTAAAAATTAAAGGGTTTGATATAATAGACTTAATATATACCATATTTGTTCACTTTTACTACTTGTCCTTTTCTTTTTTTTTGTCTCCATTTTATCCTGCTTTCCTTAGCTTTAATTGAGCATTTTATATAATTTCATTGTATATTCTCTTGGTATAACAATTATACATTAATTTTTTTAGAAAAGTGGTTTAGAATATTGAAGCACTGTTTGTCTATGTGACAGAGCTCTTGTCTTCAAGTATCTTAAATGACATACTGTGAGAATCAGATACAACCTGCAATTTAAAGAATAATGAAACTGAAATGCAAAACCAGTGCTATTAGAGCAAAACTCAGTTGAAACAATTGTCACCATTCATAACAATGCTAACCTAATTTAAAGTCACAAATAAAATATTAAAGTCAGACATAATAAAACAGGGTTATTATATTGCCAGTGATTAAGTAATGTAGAAGAATATGAGCTAATGTTTACGAATGAAAACTAATGAATTAACTGAAAATGAGAATTTCATCACTTTTATTTGATATTGCTTTGTTTACTAGGAGTCAATACTTTTGTATTTTATAATAAATATTGTACTGAAAAAGAGTATAAATGTGTAAAGTATTTACATTAATGACAATTTTAAAAGAAGAAAAAAACAGGATATACTAAAATTAATGAGCACATTTCGAGGTACAACACAGGTAGGTGCAGGTAATACTGTACATGAATGTCATGGATTCTCCTCATGCTCTGCTATTCTGTACACGACTCGTAGCAGTAGACAAAGAGACAGGATACTAGAGTTCTCGTTTCATATATGCAACTATTTTAATGTGAATCCTGGGCATGTCTTTCTTTTTTCTCTCTCTCTTTCTTTTTATCTTCTTCAAGGTGTCAAATTTTCCTCAATCCCAGCATTTTTAATCTATTTTAACCTTTATTTTTGAGGAGGATAAACTAAAATTTAGTGAAGTTAACAAATTTTCCTGAAACATCTTAATTGATTATTTAAGGGAAATTATTCCATCTGATAAAGGAACTGATCTATCTGTAACACATTTTCTCATGGATGACAACATTAAAATGATTTTATTTATGTTTTATTATACTTATTAGGAGGATTTATTGATTTATTTATGCTAGGTCCTAAAATAGTCTATTATATATACTCTCTCATTTAATCTTCCAAACAATACCTTGAAATTAATATTATCTAATTTTAAAACAGAAGAAACTAAGACTAAGATGCTTAACTCTTAACTACTAAATTGGGGTTTACCAAACTTGCCTGATTTAAAAAAAGAAATTATCTCAGCCACTTGTCAAAATACAGGTTCATTGGTCTATCTTCATCTAGAATCTCCAAGGCCTGGAGAGTGTTTAATTTAACATGTGGTCCACGGTTGTTAGGGCAGTCATATTTGGGAAACACTACATAAGCTTTGCCATCACCACTACTTTGAGGAAGGAGAGTGGGAGGATATTTCATATTTAGCTTATTAGATACATTTTTAAAAATGACAGTTATTTCATTAAAGTTACAGAACTGGAAAGTTTTCCAAAATGGCAATTATTTCTTCCATCAATTTGTTACAAGAAACATTCTGGTCATATGATTATTCTGGTCATGTGCTAAAATAGCTTTTTTTTTTTATTTCAGCATAATATGGGGGTACAGATGTTTAGGTTACGTATGTTGCCCTTGCCCCCCCGCCGCCCCTTAGTCCAAATTTCAAATATGTCCATCCTATTGCGTGGTGCACATTGCACTCTTTGCGTATGCATATACCCGTCCCATCCTCCCTTCTCCCCCCTCCCCCCTGCCCAATATTAATAGATGCAATTCTTATATATGCACTTATGTGTTGATCCGTTAATACCAATTTGATGGTGAGTACATGTGGTGCTTGTTTTTCCATTCTTGGGATACCTCACTTAGTAGAATGTGTTCCAGCCCTTTCCAGGAGTATATAAGAGGTGCTATATCACCACTGTTTCTTAAAGCTGAATAGTACTCTATGGTATACATATACCACAATTTATTAATCCACTCATGTATTGATGGACACTTGGGTTGTTTCCACATCTTTGCAATTGTGAATTGTGCTGTACAGCATAGCTGTGCTGTGAATTGTGCAGCACAGCTATGCTGTGCTGCTATGTCTTTTAATCTCCTATTTTAATCAATGCC
>CAUYSK010009061.1:0-24909 GCA_963575035.1 Avahi laniger
CTATTTTCAGTTTTCTATAGGAAACTGAAATTCTTGATGCTTACTTTTTGTTAAGTATAAGTCTCCTATTCCCTAGGAATCTCTAATGTACCTCACTGAAATTCATGGATATGCGGAAAGTAAAGGCTAGCTTTTACAAAATTCCTTAAGTCATATTTTATTACGTTTTGGTGTATTGAGAAACAATATATTTTAGCTTGTTTTCAAATTTAAATTATAGTAAATTGTTAAACATCTTTTTTTATACCATACTGCCTTTTCCAGAGAAGCTGATGTCCTAATAAAGAGAGGACTATCCCCTCCTCCCATTTCTGTATACACTAGAAATCAATGATACAGACATTTCTTTGTGACTGGAATAATGGAAATTTGATTGGTGTCATTGTTGAACAAGCAAAGTAAGACTCGGCAGTGTCAATTTCTATATCCTCTTAGATATGTGAAGCTTAGAGTGACAAGAGATTGGGTGTCAGGGTTGATGCAATTCCACTCTTTTGCAAGGGCGTAAGCTCAGACCATGTATTAAAGATTTATGTAGACATCTATGCTAAGCTCTGGACACATACGTTTGAAAAGCGTTTGGAAAAATTGTTTTTAATCTGACATTTTTCACCTCCAGGTATGGATTGTTGCAATGACCCCTGGTTACAAATCATAGCTACTAACTGATGGGCACTATGAGCCTATGGCTTCATTGACACCATCGTTTCGCATGTGTTTTATATTGTTTTTGCTGGAGTGTGCTGTGACAAGTTAGGTCCCATCTGTCTGCTCAATAAAAAGAAAAATGACAAATACGACTCAGGAAACACTGTTCAGATATCCAAGATTGTTTTCTGTCATTTGGTTTTCCTAATATGCTAACATTTAAGGCAGATAAATAAATGAAAGATGGACAGGACCTTGAAATTGGGATGATGTTTATGAGAACTGCAATACGAAGCAATAGTTTCAATTGGACATTTGTTTGCATTCATGTTTGTTATGCGTTTTTATATTTAATTCACTTATCTTTCTCCAAAAGGTTCCAATGCTGTGAAATAAATTAGCTGTCACATTTTACACCAGTAGAGAGTAAAAGAGCTACCTCCCTCTTCAGAGCTCGGTTTTACAGAACAATGTGGACATGTGCTATGACTAGTATTTTGTTTCCTGATTTAAAAATGTTTTTAGGAAAGAATGAAGAAGGCATCTACCCTTTGTTGGACATCTTTTCTACTATAGTTACTGACATATTGTAGCAGAATAATTTTTCTATAAGTTAAAGGTGGATTTGTGTGAATTTTATATCCTTAATTAGCCTTATTGGGAGATAGAACTTTTTTTCCTATGATTGCCCATTGCCTTTTCTATAGTGGTGCAGCTATGCTTGGGAGATGCTCTATGCTTTTTTCCTTAAGTTGAAGTATAGTGGACAGATTTAGCAACTTAATGAAGTATCTTAAATGCAGGAGATATGTATTTACACATTTTATGCTCCTTGCCTAACATACACCCTTATGTTTCCCCATTTTTCACAAAACACCTTGTAAATAGAAGGTTAAGCATAAAAAATATGCTCCATAAATGCACATTGGATTAATAAAACCAGTTCACCTAACTGTAGGATACTCTCCTAATGGTGATATTTGACCATGAGATTCTCCCTCAACCTTCATGCTTTCCCAAAAGCCTGCTAACTTTGACTCCAGAGAATGCATGAACTAAAATTTTATGCAGTTCTTCTACAAAAGATTTATAAATACCCATTATTATTGCTGTTATTAATATTCTTTTGTTTTAAAGAGAAAAGTACCAGCTCCTCTCATTTTAGAGCAAATAACACAACTGTAAAAGCTGTTGCCAAGCAACCTGCATTCACAGCTCAGATGGGCTGAATTGTTTATATTCATATGTGGATAAAATTGACCCACTCTTTCTTTAAAAAATGTATCTATGAAGTCTTTGAGATATTTCTACCAAGACTTTAGGGTGTGGGTCATGGCATTGCTGTACTGTAGGAGGATCTGAAAGAGACACGTCCACTCTCTATCTCTCTGTCACTGTACTTGCTCCATCATAGTACAAATATCTAGTTTTTGGGTCTATTTTGCCATTAAGCTGTGAATTCCTTGAGGGCAACTGTTGTATTCTACTCATCATACAGAAAAGGATGTTCTGTGTAGCCAACACTTTGCAAGTGTTTGATGAATGCATGAAAAGAATGATTTTATGCAAGTATTTGTGCTATAGACTTTCTACAAAAATATTTTCTTTCTAGAACTTAGAAGGAAGAAAGAAGAAAACTGTTCAATTAAAAAAAATCTACCAATATGTAGCTATCCAAACTGAAGCATTAAGTTTAAAAATGCTAGAATTTTAAAAATTATAACATTTTAGAATTAGAAGAAATTTTATGAGACATTTGGTCAAATGGTTCTCAACCCTAATTCTCATCTGAATCACACAAGGAGCTTAAAAACATAAGTGGTCTAAGGTGAGGTTTTGAACTGAGGTATTTTTTTAAAGTTCCGAGATGATTCAACTGCAGAGCCAGGATACTACTGATGTAATCCAACAGTCTCATTTTACAGTGGAGAAAATGGTCTCAGAGGAGTGACAATGGTGAGTTTGTGGGAAGAACAGAGCTCTGGAGTCACCTGCCAACGATGTTACTTCTGACTTAGCCTGCTGTTCCACATTGTCTGTAAAATGGAGAAAATAATACTTGCTCGTGAGACTACTAGGGAGATTGAATGGGATGAAGTGTATAGTGTGCCTAGAACCTTGCTGGTGAGAGCCTGGTAAGGACCACTCCTTCCCTTCACGATGGTCTCCGAGCTGCAAATACATAATGAAGAGAACCTTGCTCCACTGACTTCCAGACTCTTTAGTACTGTGGAAAACAGCATACGATACCTTGAGTTCTGATGTTTTGACTCAAAAGGAGCAAGCATTAGTATCCCTGAAGGACACACACACATGAGGTACCCAAAAGGGTAAACTAAGAGAGTTAAATGAGGGGACTTTTTTCAAAGGTATGACAAGGTTAAGTGAATAGCCAAGGATCTGTGATGCAAGGCAGGGCTGCCACATCAAAGAATCACAGTGGTTACTTGAATCTGGTGCTATCTGTGGCTTCACGAAATGGGTTCACCTGGCAGGAGCTGCATCCAGATTAAAGGAACAGAGCTACTGACCCACCTGCAGCCTGGCCGGAAGGGAGTCAGGGAAGGAATCTCCCTCTCCTCCCACCCTCTAATTTTCTGCTGGTGATCACATTAGCTAAGGCAGGGGATGATAAAGCCCAGCCGAAGCAATTCTAAAGATCAATCTCTTGGGACACAGAACAGGATGAAGAAGGATGGAGAAGGCTCTGGAAGGGAAAACAGAAGATATCTAGGTAATTACTAGGCTTCTACTTTATGCTGGGCACTTTTTATGTATAATGTCTTTAAAGGTTGTGTTGCTTTGAGGCTAATCCAATTGGACATAAATTACCTAAAAATTACTGACATTCTTTGTAGTACAGTCTTCCTTGCCAGGAATTCACATGTATACCTGCTAACTTGGCCCTGAAATAAAGCTTCCCAGGTAGTGAAACCCAAACTTGACTGCTGAATGTAAATCTGCTACAGAAGACACACAACTTTCACTTCAGCACAGGGCCCCTTTGTTGGGGCGATTCGGGTAGGAAACCAGTATTGAAGGTCTGCTAGCAGGGGACACAGAATAACCAAAATTGGCTCCTACCTCAGCAGCCCATCTACTCTTCCTGAGCTGTCTCTTCACCTCTTTGTTTTCTAATTTATCCATCTAAGAAGTGTGAAAACACCTGCTTCTCATTATAAGATTGAGATGTTTTGAGGAAAACCAGGATCGTTCTTACAGAGGAACGATGCCATCCACTTAAATGCAAAGTTGAGATGGGAGGCAATGCTATTGGCACTAATTTTCCTCAACAAATGGACACACATAAAATATCTGATGTTTTGTTTCTTTTACTAAACCTTTCTTGAGAATCTCCTAAAAACTCAAAGGTGAATAAGGTGGCCCCTGCCTTTGAGAAATTCATGGTCTTGTGGAAAAAATTAGAAATGAAACATTTCTTAAAAGGGAATAGTATTGGATTAGATAAAGATTTTGGTATTCATGCATAATTGTATAATTATACAATTGTATAATTTGCTCTTGTATTTATTTTATAGCTACATATATATATATTTACATATATATATTTACATATTTTTAAAAATAAACTGTGGTCTACACACACTCTTTCAGCACTTCCAATGCATTGCAACGCTGCCAAGGAATCCCTTTGGCTTCGCCCCTCCCTGGCAATACTTTCCCTTAGGTTTCCAGGGTTCTCCAACCATTTAATATCCACATCTTCGTTCTTTCCTGAACACGATCTGATTCCCCATTGGCTTGCAGCCTTGTTTTGAATAATTTATCCTAATTTGGTTTTTCATTTTGTTATGTTAAATTACTCTATACTAACTTACTCAGCGTTTCCATCCCCATCGCCACCTGGAAGAAAGATTTCATTCAGCAGTTTTGTAAAATACCTATTGAGCATCCACACACAGTAAATATTCTGTTACTCTTTTCTCTTTGTCCAATGGTGAACGGCCCTCGCTATTCAGTAACTGGGATTTTGGGACCAATAACCAGTGAAATCTAGGCTTATAAAAATTAGTTATGCAGTATCTCGTAGGAATATGGAAGGGAAACGAGGACCTCTGCATTGATTTCAGTGCGAGCTGGAGGTGAAAAGAATTCCAGGGAACAGCTTGAGTGAAGGCTCAGAGTCAGGAATGGGCACGATGTGCTCAGGTGCACAGTGACGACATCACCCTACCTGGATGAAGATTCCCTAGTGAGATGTGATTATATCACCTATAATTTATTGTGTGCCTACTGCATACATGATCTCTAACCCTCAAAACACGGAAACTTGTGTCCCACACCTAGCAAGCAGTAGAGCCCCATTCGGTACTCAGCTCTGTCTGCTTCCAAAGCCTAAGATTTCTCCACAGCAGTTTGCTGCTTTATTTCACAAGTAATATAGGATTGATGGAGGACAGATATCAGAATACTTGAGAACTAGAAATGAGGAATATGAGAAAGATCCAGTGGCCATTAGACAGCAGTCATCATGCATATCATTTATATAAGAACATCCCATTCTCCAAGATTCTTAAGTAGTTAAAATATTTCGAATTTTTTGACTCTAAATGTTTTTTAAAATCAGCTGCTATAAAGCCAGTTGCATGAAATTCTTGTGTTCTACCTAAACACTTCTGAATCATTATTTTTCTGTATTCATTACCCGAGAGGCAGTAGGGATAACACAGAGAATGAATGGTGGCTAGCTTCCACTGTGTCTTCCTCTGTCTTGTAAACACTTTCTTATAATGCCTCTAGATCTGAAGTCTTAGATTATTTTTCCTTTTCCATGCTACCCTTTCCAAAAGAATTTTACAGAAAACTGGACATGAGGGGCCTTGTAATGATGCCATCTGAGGTACAGGAATTGCTTAATATGGAGAAGAGAAAACTTGTGGGGCCACATTAGCATTCTTCATCTATGGAGAATACTTACGATATTATTTGTGTGTTATTTCGAGTAAGCTATAACCCGTGTACTTCAAGCGTTCTAATCAGTCACTCTTGGTCCCAGGAAGATCACGTGACCTTCAATCAGGTAATCCAGAGGCAGCACCAATAAACCTTTCAGTAATCCAGATTTTAATTAACGCAGGAGGCTTTGAAAGCCAGCAATGGGTTTATATTCGTGAAACTGCTGTCTAAATTAGCATGATGAATGTTAGAAATGGCCTTTTATCAGTGAAATAAGATGATTTCACAATACATTCATCATCTGAAGTATTTTAGAGATTCTCTAAATAGGGGATATGGATCTAGTAATGTCTACGGTGTGTAGCCACAGGAAGGTTCCTGGACTTGATCCCTAAATGACACCCAGTCTAGCCATCTGTTTAGGAGGGTTTCTGTTTTCCTAATGGCAATCATAGAAGTAACAGAATCCTATCTCTGGAATGTTCTTGTGTCTATCATGAGTAATTTTTTTCATGCCAGGTATAGTTAGAGCACCTAAAAATGACAGAGAACTGGGTCTTCCTTGAACGTACAGAATGGGTAGTATGAAATGCTTTGTTCCTCCTTCCTAATAAAACGTCTATGAGTTTGGCAGACACAGCCAACCCTCCAGCACCTCAGATTTTTGAGGTACATTGTTACAAGTAAAAAAAACCTGAGTTTTTAGATTAGTTGGCAACAGTTATATGTCTTTCTATTCTAACTACTTTGTTGGCTATGCAGGGTTTTTTGGTATACTAGCACTGATAACTTATAGATGAATTTGTTCTAAATTTTAATTAACCAGTGTAATTGGTGTTTTGGATCAAGCTCCTTGTTAGGTTGGAGATAGCCCATCACGGCGATTTTTTTTTAATTTCCTAGCAGCCCTTAATGGTCCTATTAGTGAGCTCTCATTTATTTACTCAGTTTGGGGAATAGGAGCAAAACTAGGAATGCAGCCATGAATTCACTAATCATTCTCTGCTGTGGCCATCAGCAAACCTTTGGGTATTTCTCAGCATTGCTGATAATTCAGAGGAGAGCAGTTAGCTATTGCAAATTTGATGGCTGTGCCTGTTTTGCCACTTCTATTTTCAACCTGATTTTTCCTCCTAATTGATAGATGCTGCCTTTATTATGAATTATTAACAATAAGAGTGGGTTTTGTTGTTTGGTAAAGTGATAAATTATTCTTTTGTTCTCAAGGTTAATTGCAATCCCTTGTGCCCCGTGCGTGCTTTAACAATTCCTAACGGGTACAGGCAAACAAACGATTGAAAACTTAAACTTAATCGTGTCAGAGGTGTCCTAAAATAAAGATCACAAATTCATTTGTGTTTAGGGGCAAGAATGGCAATAAAAATGTGCAAGAGGTGGGTGTAAGACAATAGGAAAAAGTAGGAAATGTGGCACCAACAAAAAAACATTTGTACATCTTTTCTTTCTGAGCTGTTCAAATATTATAAAGCCAGCCTCTGGGCCCAGTGGATTGTAGCAAGCAAAACACTAGACATAAAACTGATGTTTTCTAAAATTCAAGGTTTTGACACGTAAATATCTTTGATGAAGAAATTGATATTCTATGTGCTTAAAACATACTTGTCATAATTACTATTTATTTATACTGTTACCAAAAACAGTACAAGGATTGAAATAAGTGGTTTTAAAAGTCAAGTGCGTATGATCAGATTTTATACAGGTTGAGATAATTGTAACAAGATCATAGGGAGTGGTTAAATATTCAAAACCTCCATTTTCCTGTCACAAACATATAGTGAGTATGTTCATTTTCTCAGAATGCTTACACTTCATAATTTCAAGATTAATGTTCATATGACAATCATTATAATTAAAAGTAAAATATAATTGAGAATTATTTAAGGAACAAAATGTTTTTTTAAATAGCTACAAATCAAATGTATAAATCTACAAGAAAGAACTTTCATCCCTTTCTAATATTTATGGTCTTAATGCCCTTCAAAGGATGTGACTTGTGAATTTTTACCTTAGTAGTATAACAGCATACACTGGCTAGTTTGTTAATTGTGTATTGCACAATTACACACATTAATTGTGTACTGCACTGTTTCAATAGTTCCACTAGTCACAATCTCTCAAGATTTCTGCTGTTAAAAACATGTAGCTTCTAATGTACACTTTTAGTTCTAAACAAGGCTAAATTAAATTATGTTTATAAATTTTAGATTCTACAAATATTAGAGGCAACAACAAAAACAACAACAAATGAGCAGAGCAGTCTCTTTGTGGTTGGAATCTTATCCTACAACATCCCAGGGGAAAACTCTTGGCTCCTAGGAGGGATACACTAGAGAGCAGATGTATGGACCAATTTGCCTTCAACCATTTATGGGTCTGTACCTGTTGCTCAGGTGATACAACCAGGGGTTGAGTAGTTTGCTTTAGCTGAGAGCAAGAGCTTTGGTGAGGTTCTTTTGGCTGGAAAGCTGGTAAGATTCCTGGATCAGGCTGCTGTGAAGGGACAGGGCTCAATGGGGAGCTGACAGGTAGGTGAGGAAGATGGCTCTTAGTAATAGCTTTGGAAGGCAGAGCTCATGACCTGTGGGAGTCAGTCTGTGGATGCACGCTCTCAGCAAAGAGGAGATCAAAGGATGAATTAGCTGAGGGTTAAGTATTGTTTATTATTAAGTATGTCTAGAACAGAATCCACCGGAGGGCCAAGGGCTCTCACTGAGAGTGGGAGGTTTGCCATGTTCTGTCACAGTTCACCTGTTTCACATCTGTTACTTCCAGGGCAATATATCATCTAAAATACAAGCGCTACATGAGTATTGTTTCATTTTTATACCCAATACATGAGACAGGCATCTTGATAATAATAGGTTTTTGATGTAGGTTGTACTTTGACAAAACTGGATATATTAATAGAGACTCATTGGTTCCAAGTTACAAAAATATATTTGAGCTAACTCAGGTGAAAATGATGAATTTACAATAAGGGGAAGGCCACATCCAGGAATCAGAAAAATAACTGTTACCAGGATGTGAATGTATATGATGTTCTCCCCTTTCTGCCTCTCTGCAAAATACTTCCCTCTCCCTCTGTGGACCAGCTTTCTCCTCGCTATCAGGTCACATGGTGCAACACACGGCTGTCATCGGGTACCCACATTTACAGGAGACAGGCTCAACCTCCTGCTGAGAAAAGATCTCAGTCTCAATGCTAATTCTCTCAGAAGGCAGGCTGTGCATTACATCTCCAGTTCAAATGCCTACCTGTGGGTCCACTCATATCTGGCTAAGGTCTTGGGGTCACCTGCTTGCCTGTAACCTAGTGATATAGCTGCATGGAACATGAGTAGAGGAGGAAGTTTTTAGGAAAGAACAAATGAAACAATTCTAAAAATAGGTAGCCTGCTAATTTAGAGAAATCAATGTTAAAGCAGCTTAAGAAATATACATATATAAAAAATATATAAATATATAATGTATAATATGTAAATGTATAATATATAAATATATAATATTTAATATAACCATATTATATAATATATATCAGTATGTTATACATTATAATATTATAGTATATTATATACTGTATCAACATATTATAATATAATATATTACATAAATAGTATATATAAAATACTATACTGTAAAGTCAACCTATTTTTTAAAGATTCATCTTGGTCATAGCAAAGTTGTACAAAAACTGAAAGAACCTGTATCAGATGTTTCTCTAGGCGTCTTTTGTTGAATGCTGGGTCCTAGAAATTTGTAAAGGTAGCAGATCTGTTCTGGCAAAACACTAGGTCTTCAGACAGGAGCTTGTTGCTTAATAAAGGCTTCCTCCCCTTCTCCCTCCCTCTCTTCCTTTTCTTCTTTCATTCCTGTAGAAGTAATCCATACCAGTTTGGCTGCTTCCATTCTAAAAAAGCCCTGTTGGTGATAAGAACTGAGGCTTCATGAATGAGAGCAGTGGCAAAGATATAAGAAAAGCTGTATAAATACTGCCAAGATAGGTGAATTAGATTGCTAATAAATATAATAGAGACAGACAGATGTAAAAAGGATTCAATGTATTTACTTAAATTGCTTCTGGACCTTGATGACTTTATATGCACATTGACTATATTGCACTTATATTGTTCTAGGCATGGTCCTAAGCACTTTACTTATTTTACTATTGAATTGATATAATAACTCATGAGGTAGACTCTTATCTTCTTTGTACAGAGGAGGGATCTGAGACACAGAGAAGTTAAATAATTTGACCAACATCACATGGTGGAGCCGGGATTGGACCCAGTGAGTCTGGTTCCAGAGCCCAGATTATTATGCACCCATATCTTTGCTGTGTGGGTACATTGGCATGATAATTATGTAGTTGATAGAGTTATGGAACATATTACTGGAAATGTCTGAATAAATGAGAACTATGAAATTATATAAAGGTGATAAAAAGTATACATAATTTCCTGTACTTCTGTCAGTTCTAAGGTGACAGATGGGACTATTTTAGTAAGACAAATGTCTTAAAGAACTTCAAGGTTTCTAACATTTTACTTTCCAGTCCAGATGCAATCCTTTGATTAATGAAGTGCTGGTTTGAGTTTCCCTAATTTTCAGGCTTACATACAAAGTCCTTGGAACGATATATGATATGTCAAAATGGAAACTTTAGTGTCCATCTGTCTCTTGCCAAATAAGGCCATTCTTATGGTCACAGACAGACAATTGCGTACATTAAAACTGTAAAAATATGTTGTAAAACTTCCTTCTTTAACCCTATTACAATCAGGCATCTTAAATATCAAACCCATAACTATTATTCGTCCTTTCTCTCACTGGAATTTAATTGGCATAATTCCCTAAAGCTCCATCAGTAAAATAACTTCCAAATTAGTTTCTCAGTCATCTCTCACAGTGCTTTTCTAACCCCAGGATCCTTTTATGTTAGTCCTTGTGTTCATTATATTTTCAGATGTCAGTATCATATTCACAAATGGGCAGCCCTGGAAAAAGTAGATCATATCCTATTCCCCTTTGAATTATTTGTGAACCAAAATTTAAATATTAGAAGTGAGGGACAAACTTGCTGGATATATCTAGCAGGTCTTAGCTGAAAGTACCTTAGGCCAAAAGCGGCAGATACTCTGTTTCAGTTGTTCATTAGCATCCCATGTAAGTTAAGACCCTTTGTCTAATCTAGTCTCAGCATGTGACTTTGGTGCATGGATGAGCGTAGAATTTGTGCAGTTTCATCCTCGTAAGTCAACTCCAATCATATACATCTACTTCCATCTTTCCAGTGGCTTCCTATCTCATTCAAAGCTCATTGCTCAAATCTTCTGTGATCTGATCTCCTCTGACAACTTCTTTTAACCCTGACTCAGTCACACTTTCTGGATTTTGCCCAGCGCATTCCTACCCAGGCACCCTGAATTATAGATCCTTCTGCCTGAAGTTCTCTTCCTTACACATTCCCACGGCTCATAGCTTCACTCCCGTTATGTCTTTTCTCAAATGCATCTCAATGAAACTTTTCCTGACCACCCTCATAGAATTACAAGAGGACTCCCTCTTTTTCCTTCTCAGAAATTATATCTATCTTACATTTTATATATTTGAATTATTTTTCTTATTGATTATTTTTCCATCATGAAAGGAGATATGTTTGTCTGTTTAATTCACTGGTGTATATCCAGAAGCTAGAAAAGTGCCTTGAAAATAGTAAGGAGCACAATATTTGTGGAAAACATGACAAGCAACAGACTCTATGTGCAAGAAATAGAGACAATAAAGGAGGATGTGAATAACTCCTTAATGGTATTAGAAAATATTTGGGAAGACTTCCTGGAAGAGGTGACATAAGAACTAAGTTTTTAAAGATAAATAGGATTTCTCCAAGAAGGCAAGGTAGAAGAGGAAATTCCATATAGTTGAAACAATGTGTTCAAAGTTACAAATATAAAACCATATGCTGTGTTCAGAAAACTCTAAGTTTTAAAATGTTGATGAATTGCTTTTTATTAAAATAAGGATATTAGAATTTATCATTTAAATAATGGAAAGGCCATTAGAAGTTTTTAGAATGAATGACGGAGAAACATGCCCTGCTCTAGTTTCATAAAGATCCCTATGGCAGCCATGTGAAGCACGGATTTGAGGAAATTGAGGATTGATTTAGAATTAAAAGCATAAGTTAAAAGCATTAGCAGTAGTCCAGGTTAAAGAGGGTGAGGGACTGCACTACAGGATGTGGGGTGGGGAGGGTAACAAAAATAATTAACGAGAATAAATGATTGTGTGTGTGTGTGTGTGTGTGTGTGTGTTTTGGGAAGATGTTTAGACTTTTAAAGGACCTGAACTGTTGATGAAAAATGGGGTTGTTCAGCTGAATTATCCGGTCTGTTTCTTGTTTGTTGATGTTGATGTATTTCTTGGGATAACTCCTAAGCTGTTCACTTTCATTTGTTATATTTTGAGAGTTCCAAACCTCTGGTTTATTGGTAAGGGGATACAATTGATAGGATGATAGATTTTTCTTTCTTAAAATCAATGAAAATATCAGCAAAATACCCTAAGCTATATTTTCTCTCAACATGCATAGTCTTAAAACCTTCTATAAAATCTCAAGACTTCTGAACTTTCACTTGAGGTTGGTAGAAAATTATTGATTTTAATTCACTCAAATAAAATAAGAACTATTCACTGACAAATCCTCTGCATAAAATTGTTCTCTCTGTATGGGAAATATTAATACATGGCTGTCTGTTGCCATGTGCATTGTATGGTAGAAAGAACATAGATTTTGAGTCATAATGACCTGGGCTGAATCCCATGCCTGTGAGATAATCTTTAGCAAAATTACCAGATAACCATGAATCTTACTTTTCTCATTAGTAAAATTAAAAAAAAAATACCCTACATCACACCATAGTTATGAGGTGTAAAAGAGACAACAAATATGCATAAGTTGAGGGTCCTTCGCTTCTGAGTATAGCCGACTCTGGCCGATGACCCAAATAGGATTTATTGGAAGGAAATCAGGACTTAAAATATTGACATGAAGCTGGATAATGGGCAAAAACATGGAAGCAGGAATCACAGAAATGGTCTCATAGCTTAAACAAACTGGTCCAAATGTTGTCACTAGAAAGGATGTGTATCAGCTATTCCTGTTTTCCATCTTTGTAGTCTCCTGGGAGAGAGTATCCAGTTGGCAGATTTGGTATCATGACCTAGGGTTCACGTATGTGTATGTGTGTATGTATTTATATGTAACCAAGACAAAAGTTTCTCTAAACCAAGCTTATTCTTACCATGTGTGTTGTATTCTGTTTTGTTCTATCTTATTCTATTTCACTTTTTAAAAGTCTGATCATGGCCCACTAAATTGATTTCATGATTTATAAATGGGTTGCAATCTACAGGCTGAAAAATGTTTGCTGCATTGTGTACACTATTAGCATATTGCAGAAAATATTAGCAAACTGTAAATGTCAAGTTCTCATACCATCTTCTTTCTTTATTCTCCCTCCCACTCCCCCATCAAATAAAGTTGCAGACAAGGTCTGAATGACCAAGTTATCTGAAGCCTCCTTCAATTTATTGGCCTAATGACATAGTGATAATCATATTTTCCTAACTAATAAGAGTTGTAGCGATTTCAGAATTTTAAAAGACAGGGAATATAAAGAAAAACAGTGTAGAAGAAAAAAATAGTGAAATAAGGAGTAATACAAGATTTAAGCCTCAGAAAACTATAATTCTCTTCTTGAAATATCATAGAATAGTTTTCTGTTCTGCATACACAACATCTGCTGCTGCTCACTGAAATAAGATTTAGAAGGTTAAGCACACCTTTTCTTAATTTTGCCTGTATTGAAAGAGCTAGTTGGCTTTTTTTTAGTACAAAAATATATTTCGGCCTAATATATTGAAGTAATTGGCTTGGAGGTTTAGGGGATTAAATTACTAAAATAATTGGCTCAATTCTTTATTTCCTTTTTTGTGGCCAGTCTATCACCAAAGCATTATTAGATGCAATACATTTGACCAAAAGGCCTTCCATCCAATATTATTAGAGAATTGAATTAAAACATTTTGATTGATTCCCTATCCCATTTCCATTTCTGTCATCTCCCTTATCAATTTCAATTGACAGAGAATTGGAGCAGAGAAAAGAGAGTGGTGATCCATTAGGCCCCCTCAAACTCCAACATTTATTGCTTTCTTTTTTCTTACATCGCTGGGTTCTAAACTCCAGGCTTTCCCTGTTGTATTCCATCCTACACATCACTGCCTCCAATCTTCCAAACAAAACGTTCTCATGATGTCATTTCTTTCACAACAGATACAATTGCTCTCTCTTATTTACAGAATTGTGTGTGGATTTCATGGAGGCGTTTGTCGCCCTCCACAGCAGGGTCTAATTCCTGCTGCCGCTTTTGTGTCATTCAGTGCTCCAGATGAGCTCGACTTTTTCCCGAACAGTGTGTGAGTTTTCTGCCTCTGTGCTTTGGCTTATGCTGTTGTTTCCAGCCAGAGAATGTTTCCTTATTCCTCTTTATTTTTTAAAATTCTGATACTATTTTAAGATTATCTCTGCTGTCACCCTTTCAGTAAGGCTTTCTTGATCTATAATGAGATATATTATTTTCCTTCTTTAGCATGTATTTTTTAATTCACTTATGGCATATGTACACACACACACATACATGTATATATAGGCATCCTTATTTAAAAATTTATAATGGGACTAATTTTTCCTTTTACATAAGATTATAACTTGTTTAAGGATAGGAACTATAGCCTCTTCCTTTTTAAACCCCATAGTGGCTATCGAACATTGAGCAGGAGGCCCTGTAGTTAATAAGTGCTCATTAAGTATTTTATGATTTAAATTGAAATTAATAAATTAACAGATAATCCAGTTATTATTCTGGGTTCTCTAGAGAAACAGAACTAATAGGATGTGTGTGTGTGTGTGTATATATATATACGTGTGTGTGTGTGTGTGTGTGTATATATATATATATATACTTATATAAACACTAAAAACACTCTCCAAGACATACACAAAATCTGGGCACCCCATGTCCTGGTTAAGTGACACATAAAATTAACCCACACATCCAGGATACTCATAGAACACATTTTCCACCATTTGTTCTTTTGTTAAAATGTTTTTTTCACCAAGAAGATACCTGTGGTTTTAGTACCAGTAATAAGCCATTTCTTAACTAAACTGCTCAGTGGTGACAGTCGTGTAAGCAATTTTCTTCACGTTTTCAGATGGAGGAAGTTGATTTAAGATCTTAAAACTTACAATGGAATTAAAGTCAAAGGGGAGATTTAAAATGCTAGTTTGAAGACTTAACCTGGTTTTTACCAGCAGTGAGATTCATGCAAAATTTTCTTTGAAAATGAACTTCTAAGCACTCTAAAAATGCCCTGAGCTGCTCATTTTCTTTAATGCATCTCATAAAATATTTGTCACATGCTGATATGCACAAGGCACTGAACTAGACTTAATTTTAAAAGGCCATAATTACAAAGGTAGGCAGCCTGCTGCACCTGAGAGGACGTTTCATGGCACTTCACCTTTCTCAACCAGAAATGTGTTAATTCTTTCTGTTTTCTACCATATCTCAGTTCTCTTTCTTCCTTTTTTGTTTCTGAGTCTCTGTCATATCCTGCATTTTCTTCCTGGAAGTATTTCATTTTATTTTTGATCTATCTGCCTTCCACCAAATTTACGTGAGCTGTGATTTCTCTGACAGTATCAGAGAAATCACTGGAACAAAATAGCTAAGAAGTCACCCTTACTACATGCAAGACAACGTAAGAGTAAAATCCATGAGAGCAGGGGTCATACCCACCCTCCTGGGCATTGTAGCCTCAGCATCTTGTTTAGTGCATTGAAATAATAGATATATTTGCTAAATAATAAATTAATGTGAATGCTAATTCATGAAGAAGCCATTTCTATCGCATCTAGAATATTGACATCTTCTTTACCTGGTCCTACCCACAAGGCTGGTGAAGACTTTCCTGTCCAAGATTCCACTAGTCGTCTGCCCAGCAAACATGTGCTTGTCTCATATGTGTGCTAGGCATATTCATGATGAAAGGTTAATGCTTCTAGAAAACTCTTTCCCACCCACCTCTTTTCCTGGCTTACCCTTATTAATCCATCAGGTTCTAGTTTTGATAATCACTACTCATACAACTCAAATCTAGGATGGGTGCCTGATCTCAGACACCATTGCATTTTTCCACTTGCAGTGCTTATCACACTGTTATTGTTTCATAGTTGTGATAAGAACATTTAACATAAGAGCTACCCTCATTATAAAATTTTGAGTGCATGATATAATATTGTTAACTGTAGGCACAGTGTTGTATAGCAGATCTCCAGATCTTATTCATCTCGCATAACTGAAACTTTATATTCATTGAACAACCTCCCAATTCCCCCATCCTCCAGCCCCAGCAACCACCATTCTATTCTCTTCTATGAGTTTGACTATTTTAGATACCTCATTTAAGTGGAATCATACAGTATTTGTCCTTCTGTGATTTTCTTATTTTACTTAGCATAATTCTTTCAAGATTCATCCATATTGTCAAAAATGGCAGGAATTCCTTTTTTAAAGGCTAAATAATATTATATGTATTTTTTATTCATTAATTGATGGACATTTAGTTTATTTCCTTATCTTAGCTATTTTGAATAATGCTGCAATGAACATGGGAGTGCAGATATCTCTTTACAATCCTGTCTTCCATTCCTTTGAAAATATACCTAGAAGTGAGATTGTAGGATCATATGGTAATTCTATTTTTAAGTTTTTGTGGAATTTCCATACTGTTTTCCACAAGGGATGTACTAATTTATTTCTCCATCACCAGTGTGTAAGGATTCCCTTTTCTCCACATCCTCACCAAACAAAACTTGTTACCTTTATCTTTTTGACAATAACCATTCTAACAGATGTGAGACAATATCTCATTGTGGTTCTAATTTGCATTTTCCTGATGATTAGAGATGTTGCATACCTTTTCATATGCCATCTGAACAGAAAAATGGATCTGATTTCTAATTGTGGCTATATTACAGAGATGTTTTCATTCTTTTATTATGAAAAATTATTTAGTGCCAACTTATGTGCCAGGCATCAAGGTAGTTAGAATTTGGGTATATATCAGGGAATAAATTTACCAATGTCCTCATGCTTGTGGAGTCATAAACTTAAATCTAATCAGGGGAGACCATCAATAAGAAAGCAAACAAAAAAGAATCAGGGCTGCTGTTGAAGGGAAGATATGGGTTCAGGGCAATACTTTTTTATCATGGAAATAGGGGTGTTTTACTAAAGAGAGAGGCTAGAAGGTTCAGATTCCTTGAGAAGCTGTTGGGACAAGGGATCCAGGACACAAGTGGAGAAATTGCCTCTCTTAGAGGAGGAATTCTTTTCAACCCCTCCTTTTGATGGAGGAGGGAAGATGGTTCAGTGGCAGGTATGCTCGATGATTTGGTCCTGGGAGGATGAGAATGCTTCCATATGATAGATCCATATTCTTAATAAAGTATGGACCAAATATACCTGCTAAGCGATAAAGGTAGAAGATTTGAGGTAGGAGATTATAGAGAGAAGGACCAAACTGATATGATCATCCTGGGAGCAGAAAAGCAAGCATAAGAGAAATATAGCAAGACTTCTGGATTGTATCAAGATTCCAATTATGGTCTGAGTGATTTCTGTTACAAACACTTTTCTGCTAAGGTGCAAATACAAAGTCTGAAGCAAAGTAAGTTCATCCATGGATTGGGGCTTTGTAAAATCAGTCAAGTGAGGGAAAGAAGGAACTGGAAGTTGAAGGTATTTCAAAGGGGCAACTATTTGATGATGATGGAATCTGTGCTGAACAAGATGGGAAGTAATGAAGGGAGGGGACTGATCAATACTAAGAAGGTGGTGCGATGAAAGGATCGAATGTCCCCACATCACTGAAGAACTATGCCGTCGTGTGGAGTTCTTGCGTCAATGAACTGAATGCAGAGGAAGCTGTAGAAGGAAAGTTAGATGTTTCTATTTGAATTTTTTGAAAGAGGCTTTTTTTTTAAGAGATGGAAAGGTCTAGGGTGTGACATAGAATGGATGATTGAAGTGGAAAAAGGAAAATGTCATTGGAATATGGAAGTAAATAAACTGAGAAGCTGGGAGTTTTTGAGTCATCCACTTAGGTATGGAAATCATCAAGGATAAAGGAAGGAAATGAGGTAGAATGGAAGACTCTTTGCCAGGAAGAGACTTTGGTGAATGTAGAGGTATTACTAGAATGTTGGCAAAAGACAGTAAAAAGGAGTAAGGGCAGTGGTATATTCAGATGGTGTAAGCATCAGAAGAACAGTGTAGGAGGGAAGGGGTGAGACCATTTGGAAGGGACAAGGAGAGGGAGCAAGAAATGCACCTATCTCAACTCCTGGCTCTGATGTTCCCCATGGCCCAGGTAGGTTTCAATTTAGGCCAGGAGGTGATGGGAATATTTGAAGGAAAGGGGACTTCTACTCACAAATTAGAGTCACAGGAGACACTAGAAGGGTTTGCTTGGGAAAAGAGCAAAGTAGAAAGGATGACAGAATTTGTGAGAAAAAGAATGACTTAGAAAAGTTGAAACTCCTACAGATTAGTGAGGTACACTGGGATGTGAAGCATGATGGGCTTGGACCTGAGAGTCTCACCTTGTAATACTCTTGGTGGTGTGTGCAGCCTCAGGCGCTAAGTTACGATGCAGCCTTCAGGGCTACTAGTTATTCTTACAGCAGCTGAGAATTCTAGAATCATCTGCCGCATTTAGCGCCATTACCTTGGACAAGGTGCTCAACCTGTCATCTATGCAATGAGGAGTTGGTCTAAGTAACTTCTTAAACTTCTTTAGGTATTTTGAGTATCTGAGAGTGAAAAAGTAAGGTCATGCTACTGATAAGTTTGCAGTATTAGAAATAAATATTCATCTTTCAAATCAATGATGTATCAGAAGCTAATATTAGGAAGAATGAGAAATATCTGAGAGTTTATACATCTGTTACATTTGACTTCAAAGCATGTTTAATGATCTCAACAAAACAGATAAGAGAACAATTCAGCATATTTTAGAGACATTTGATTATGCATTCCTGCTAAAGCAAATACATTTTATAACTCACAAATATGAATTAATAATTGATTTATGGTCTCTCAAATGCTAAACAGTAAAGTTAAAATTGAATTTCCAACCCTTATCTATCACCTTTATTCCATTCTTTGGTCCCCTCCATCCAATCTATATTATTAACTGTAATATTGTTATTATAACAATGGCATAATGTGTGAATGAGACACTTGAAAGTATACAGTCATAATCGGTGAAAGCATTGAGTTAGTGAGAGAATCATTCAATCAATAATGAAGATGCTTCTTCACAGTTAATTTTTTATACTTAGACTAATATCCTATTGATCTGCTTGGTTGAATTGATGGGTCAATTCGTTCAGTGCTGTGACCACACCAACGGCCTACTGCTCAAAAACTGCCTATTTCAATCCAAATAGTGGAACAACTTTGGGTTGAATCCATCAGTGAATCTTACTAGTTGAGGAGCTTGTCTTGAGGTCTTCCTATGTCTGAGTTCTGTGTCCTGGCAGGTATTTTGTTGAATGTCTTAGATTCTTCACAAAGAGAGGTCTCTCAGGGAAAAAGCAGCACAGGCTGAGCTTGATTGGGAAAGGACATTGTATAAAATCAAAGGATGGTAATGTGGACATTACATATTCATTACATATTCACTTATTTGCAAATAAAAATGCTATATATTGGAGCTAAAATCCTTATACATGTGAATTAATTTCACTCAACTAGGCAAAAAGTTAAAAATTTCAAATATTTCAGTAGTTTAAAAATGTTTGCATACATATGGAAGTGGTTCATGAGTTTTTTATCTTGTGATAGTACATGTAATTTAAAATTTTTGTATTTGAGAAATATGGCATATTCTTATTTCATCCTAGCTGTTATACCTATAGTTTGGGTAATTGGCCACTAGATGGCAGAACGGTGATGTGAATAAAGGTCACAAAACAATAAATGGATATTCTATAGGCATAGATAATTTAAAAAGCCAACACATGAAATTCCTCCCAACACAGTTTAAAAGCACAAGTTGAGCACATACTATGTATTAGGATTTTTTCAAGTGCTGGAGATGCAAGGATACATATTTCATGATCTCTGCCACCACAGAGATGTTAGTCCTGTAGCCAGAAATATGTATGAGATTTTTGGGGTTTTTTTAAGCACTATAATGAAATGTGATAAATACTGTTATAGATTTATTTATTTAAAAGTATAAAAGGAACATAGGAACTATTATAATTAATGTAGACTGTGACATCTTTAATTGTTATGGATAAAGGGCAATATAAAGTTTAGAGTAAGATTTTCTTTAAACTAAAATTAGTTTTCTAATCTAATCTTTACTGCTAATCTAATGCTTCTCAACCAGGGATAGCTTTGCCTCCCAGAGGGTATTAAGCAATGTCTGGAGACATTTCTGTTTGTCATATTTGTGGAAAGAGTGCTACTGGCATTTGGTGGGTAGAGGTCCAGGATGTTGTTAAACAGCCTATGATATACACGGCAGGCCTCTACAATTAAAAAACAAACAAAAAAACCCCATCTGTCCCAAATGTCAATGCTGTCAAGGTATTGTAAATGTAGGCAAGTGTATTCAGAGCTTAAAATTGGACAGGAGAACACCAATACAAGTTCATTGTTTAAGAATGAGTTAGGATTGGACCATGAAAATGAAAGATTTTGTCTCAAGATCAGAAGCAGATGAGATCTGGTGTTTTGAGAGAAAAACTAGAAATGACACCTTGAATTATGGATATTTGAGCAAGCCCACATAACAGCATTTCATTGTGCCACTGTTGTAGCTAGAACAACAAAAGCTTGATTTTTGCCTTGGCAAATAAGGGCTAGTGAGTGTGGAGTAGTGGCCAAAGTCAGTACTGTGGAACATGTATTAAGAGAAAAGGACTTGGTCTCAACTTTTGCATTTACTAGCTGGACAACTCATTTTACCCTCTAAGTTTCCATTCCTTTAAAGTGGGGAAACTTGATGAAAGGATTACGAATGTATGTTATGCCTAGGACATAAAATGTGCTTCATAAATGATATTTAACGTTATTGAGATATTGTTGAAGTCCTAATTATACCTCTCCCTCCCTGATTGTCCCCTTTTAAAAAATTAGTCAGAGTAAAGCTATATTGCATAAATATTGAAAATAGAAAAACATGAATTGTGGGATGGGAAAGGAAAATTGAATGACAAAACACAAACAAAACTTTTGCAAGGCATCGCTGGGTGAAGTTTTGAAAGCTGAGTCAGAATCACCGAAATCTCTGAACAACATTCCTGTGTGTTAGGGAAGAGATAGACGGTATTTCCATGAGTGGGTGAGGGGACTGAGAGGAGCGGAGTATGCTGCTGTGTTTAATTAGCCAAACACAACCTGGTTAAATCCAACTCTCTGCTGCTCCCGCACCTACACAGCGGAACAGAATGCAGCACACGATGATGCTGACTGCTCTCACTTGCACTCAGGACCACTGCCCTTCATAGGATGCTCTGTGCTACCCTGCAGCGATGCTGTATATCTCAAACCATACTCTCCTAATTGATCACTTTATACTTTCTGAGCCTCTCTCTGTAAATCCCCAATACCTCCTTCACCATAATCCCTCTTAGCTGATGACCTTGGTCCTACTTGATTGACAAAACGTGGGACTTTAAAGCAGAACTTCCATGAACTCTCCCACCTCATCTCTTTACTTCCTACATGAGTGTCCATTCTCTCTACCTTCTTTCTTTCTACTAAGCATGAACTTGAACTGTCCCTACTCTTGGCTAGGGCCAACCCCTCCCTGACACACTCTATGCCATTCTTTTTCACCTACAGACGCATGCCTCCAGCAGTCCTCACCTTTCTTTTCAATCACAATCATTCTCTCTCTTTTGGATCATTCCCATCAGCATACCAGCTGCTGTTATTTCTTCCATCTTTAAAAAAAATTTTTTTACTGTTCTGGTTTCATTTTGCTCCTTCTCTTTAATACAGAACCCTTAAAAATTTTTTATAGTGATTGGCTTTACTTTCTTTACTCAAGAGAGAGTTCATTCTCTCTTGAACTCAATCCATTAGGCTTCCATCACCACTGTTCCACAAAAACTGCTTTTATTAAGATCACCAATGCAATTTGTATAATTAAATTTAATATCAGCTCTCAAACCTCATCTTCCTTGAACTATTAATATGTGGCATTTGACATAGTTGGTTACATTCTCCTCCCTAAAGCATTTTCTTTTCAGTCAACCTCTGATAGCCATGGGTTCTGCAGCCACAGATTCAACCAACCCAAGATCAAAAATATTTGGAAAGAAAAAACCCAATAAAAAATATGAGAATAAAAAAGTAATACAAATAAAGAAACGATACAGTATAGCTACTGCTTACATAGCACTTACATTGTATTAGATATTTTAAGTAATCGAGAGATGATTTAAAGTATATAGGAAGATGTATATCGGTTATATGTAAATCCTATGCCATTTTATATAAAGGACTTGAGCATCTGTGGATTTTGGTAACCTCAGGGCAGCTGGAACCAACCCCCCACTGATACTGATGACTATACTTGGTTTCCTAGATACACACTTTTCTGGTTTTCTTTCTACCTTGGTTGCTCCTTCTCAATTTCCTTTGCTCTCCCTATGTGCTCTCCCTTTCCCAACCTCAACACTTTGGAATGTCCAATACTTAATCTGGAGACCTCTTCTCTTTCCTATCTGTACTCAGTCCCTTAGTGATTTAATCCAGTCCTCTGGCTTTAACACATCGAGTGCCACACTAGAAAAAAAATTTCCTTGGGGCCACTGTGTTTTATTACGAAAATAGAATAAAACTTAGAAAACAAAATGATCCTTTGTAATTTAATGAAATATTTGTTATTTTTTATTGTTTTCTGTGTCTGTTATGTGCAACTTGAAAAATAGTTCATGTGGCTCCCAAGATGAAGAGACATGTGACTTATGTAATGCTTCACAAGGCCCCAGGCTCAAAACTAGTATGAGTTAGATAAAACTCCCATGGTAGTTAATGTGTTAAATACCATGTGGCGATGATTTCCAGATTTATATCTCTAGCTCAATCCTGAATTCTAGGCTTGTTGCTAAAATTTCCTCCTCAGCATCTTCAGTTGGAGGTTTAATAGCCACCTCAAAATTAATATGTGTAACACTAAACTTTTTGTATACAAACCCTCAAACATCTTCATCTGAATTAATGAAAACACCATTCTTCCAGTTGCTTAGGCCAAAATTTGGAGTAATACTTAATGCTTCTCTCTCTTTTTTGTTTAAATCACATCTTACATCTGATCTGTTAGCAAATCCCATTGTCTGGGTCTATTTTCAATTATACCCCAAATCTGCCTCATGTGTCCACTTCTCACTATGTGTGCTATTACCATTCTGGTACAAGCTGTTCTCCCCTCACCTGGATTATTGCAGTGATGTCTCTGTTGGTTTTCCTGACTCTTCCTTGGTCCCGTTACTCCAGTCTGTTTTATACACAGAAGCCAGAATAATCCTCTTAAACGCTTAGATTGTATTACCTCTCTGCTCAAACTCTCCAATGATTTCCATTCTCAACCATAATTAAAGCCAAACTCCTAACTGTGACTAAAAGATCCTGTGTGATCTAGTTTCCCATCACCTCTCAGACCTTATCTTTTGCTACTATTCCCTTGCTCACTTAGCTCCAGCCACATAGCCTCATCACTGTTTCTTGAATATTTCTGGCACAGTCTTATCTTAAGTTCTTTGTTCTTGTTCTCTCTGCTTTTCTCCTAGATTTCCTTATTGTTGCCTTCCTCTTTCCCTCGAGGCCTTTACTGAAATGCCGTCTTCTCAGTAAAGCCATCTTTGGCCACTTAATCTAAAATTTTATATACTTTCAATATTTTCTTTACTCCCCATCTCTGCTTTAGTTTTTCTCCTTAACACTTATCACTCTCAAATACTATATTATCTATGTGTTTATTCTACTTATTTTCAATCTCTCCTCTCCAACGGGACAGGGATTTTTGTCTGTTTTATTAATTGTCATAATGCCAGTACCTAGAACAGTGCCTGCCACATAGTATGTACTCAGTAAATATTTGTTCAGTTGAGTTTTAAATGCCTGTTTGTTGAATAAACATTGAAGGAATATGGTAACTCTATAACCATCCACTCTGAGGAAGAAGGTTAGAGCGTACATAAAAGTCTCTTACACAATAATGCTCAGCTAAGGAATTTAGTAAGAGATATAAAAAGTATTTACTTTCAGAGGCATTAAAGTTACTCTGAATCCTCCAGAGCCATCACTGATGAGCAGGGCTAAGATAAACATTGCCATATGGCTAGATAAGAGATAGGAAAAACTAAAAAATATAGTTCTCCTACGGACATGTCATGGAAGACAGGGCTATCCCTCTTAGGAACTTAGGAAACACTATTTTTTCCCGTGTTTCTTGACTGATATTTTGGTTACTAAATGCTGAATAAAATGAACACCCGAAAACTTAACGACAGAAAATAATATTTTATTATGACGTGTGATACCATGGCTTGACTGGGTAGTTCTGCTCCACATGGTACTTCCCACAGGGACAGCATCAGTCATCTGGAGCACTGACCAAGAGCTCGGCTACAGCTCTCAGCCAGAAGCCTTTCCACATTGAGCTTCAAGTCATGGTGTCTCTGTTCCTAGAGTAAGCATTTCAATAAGTGGGAAGTAGAAGCTGCTAGATCAGTTAAAGGCTAGGGCCGTAAAAGGCACAGCATCACTTCTCTTGTATCCTATTAGTTAGAGTAGTCACAAGCCCAGCCCAGAGACAGTGGAAGGGCAATTACACAAGAAGTGTGGTTCGTTGGAGGTTGCCACATTAACCATCCTCAACAACACTTGGGAGCTTTTAAACATCTCTGGAACACTGATTTTCATTCTTTAGGCCTACTTATGATTTCAGCTGTAGCTATGGTATAGCCTTCTATGCAAGCTCAGACTGACTTTGCATTTCCCACCTTAGGTGAGAGCCAGTATTTTCATGCTTTCTGCCCCAAGTCCTTCTCTGACGTAGGGGAACCTGAAAGTACAGGTGAGCTAACTACCAGGACAGCCTTAAACCAATGGGAGACAGGAGCTGGTGTATAGATACTCTAGCCTCCTGTCTTTCAGGAAGACCATT
>CAUYSK010009063.1:0-14152 GCA_963575035.1 Avahi laniger
GGATTCTGTTGGATTCAATTTTGAACTTTTCAAAACAATATTCCTTTAACGTATTGTAAAAAGCCACTCAAATCATTTATAATTAAGTGCGATTCTGCCAATTTTACAGCAATCATCATGTCCATAAGGGTGGTTTTGGTGTTTTGCAAATAGCATTTAAAATAAAGCATTTTGTACTTTGCATTTCTCTGTTCCTAATTCATTCTCAAGAATTGAGAAACAATTAGACTATAACCCTTGATCCCAATGCTGGTGAATTGCTCTGTTTTAGGAGGGCTTTTTTGTATATAAGGAATAGAGACCATCAAAGAAAGAAAGTTTACTGTAAGGGCTCACATTGAAAGAGAAAAGAAAAAGATTGGAATCGCAATAGAATGTGGCCTGAGAGACATTGGAGCTGAATGGTTGTTTGGGTTTCAAGGTATCCAGAATCAACAGATGTTAATTCAGTAGTTCTCAGTCTGCATAATTTTGCTGCTTCATTTGGTTCCACTCTGAGCAGGCTTCTTCATAGTTTCTGAATCCCCTTCCTAAGCTCCCTCCCTCAACAACCTGTGGTTTTGCATAGGCCCTTTAGCAAATTCTTAGTTCAAATCTTCAAGAGAGAATATGGTTGTCTCAATGTATCTTTTTATGAGAGTCAGATCTGGTCAGACACATCACCTAGACAGCAGAGGCTCTTGATGGAGCAGTTAGGTATGGTGGGTGGTTCTAGTTACAAATGCAGATAGGTCAGGACTGAGGGGAAAACAAGCTCAGCACTTACCCAGGTGCATTTTGGGGTAAAAACACAGCAGTAACAAGGCTGTAAAAAAATATCTCTACTCATTTGGTTGCTTGTTCACTTTCTGCCAGTTGTACCCTCATAGGTTTTCAGCTGGAGCTTTGTATGTATGATGTAAATATAATCACATAATTAGTGATCATATTATTTTTTTCTTGAAACAAAGACTGCTCACACTTAGACATTGATCCAGCAGATAGCATCATTGTCATGTAAGTGAGGAGGACAGCACAGGCAGAGAAGCTCCTTAGCAACTCTCAGTGTCACAATGTTTGGCTTAACAGTTACCGTCAAGTTTATGAATAATTTCATAAGTGAACCAAGCAAGAATTTTACTTAGTGAAGTTTTCAGTTGTATTAAACCTTACTTATATATATAAATTATTCAAACACCCAGAAATGCCAAATTTTGGATCTTTTGCATTCAAAAGTCCATGGGACTTTTGTTTCACATTAAAAACATTTTATTAAGGAGTTAATTGCACCATACTTATTTCAGGAATTATATTAAGGAAGTACATTTAATGTGAAGTACATTTAGAACTGTAACAGATTGTGTGAAATAAGTAACTTTCAAGCTAAAACTTATGATAGTTTCCTACCAAATAATAATTACAGATTATAGCCACCCTGGGTATGCTAAAATAATAAGCCTGTTCTTTAGGCTTAAGTTGTTCCTTAGTACAATGGTTACTTAGGCCCTATAGAATTTGGACAGTTATGGTAAATTATTCACTGTTATTTTATTTGCAGCATTAATGTTTTAAAGGATTATCACATGGTTATTATTCCTATAAGCACCACTAAATTATTTAAACCATTTCAACTATTTTCTAAATGTAAGTTGGGTATTTCTTGGGGTAAATGAAGTCTTTCTTTTTTATGCTTTTAGTATTTTGGAGCAGTTCAGAGGTAGGAGAGATTGCTGAGAGAAATAACAGTATTCCAACTCATTTAGACAAGTGGAGGTTCAAGTAATTAATTTGAATTTTAAGACGTAACATTACTTATATTCTTGTCATATCCAATTACAAAAATATAAAACAAACAATAGTGTGTGTTTGTGTGTGTGTATAGATAGATAGATATATACACACACGCACATATATATAAATATATGTTAAAAACAATCATGGAAAGGGAATATACTAGTAGAAGGTCCAAGAAAATGGAATTATTTGGTCATAACAGTTTTAATAATTTGCTAGAACTGAACCTCAAATTTAGTTCTAGGATTTCTGTCAGCCAAACTGAAGAGTAAAAACAGAGTAAGTTACAAAGATAGAAGAAATATATTAGTTCATCAGTGGAAACTAAGATTTTTGCCTTACATTAAAATTTTAAAACATTTTTTTTCATTAATATAATATATACAGAAAGTACACAAAATAAAATGTACAGCTCAACAAATTATCACAAAACAAGCACTCCTGTAATCAACAACTAGAACAAGAAAATAAAGCTAATAAATATTAATACAAAGGATACTCCCCTCTCTGTCCACTTCTAATCACTATCCCTTGTCTTCTCCCAAAGGTAACTATTATCCTGACCTTTACAGTAATCCCTTCCTAGATTTTTCTTTTTATCATTTTAACACTTATGCTTACATCCCTATCCATTATAGTTGAATTTTGCCTGTTGGAATTTATATAGTATTTATATAATATAATGAAGGAGGGATGGGGACATTTAGCCTTTTTTCCTCAACTTTATGTTTGTGAGATTTATCCATGTTCTTGCACAGAGCTGTAGTTTTTCATTTTCTTTACTATGTAGCATTTTGTTGTGTGAATATAGCTCAATATATTTACCTTACTACTGTTGAAAGACATTTGGTTTGCTTACAGTGTGGGGTAATTTTGAATTTTACTACTAAAAGTATTTTTATAAAATGTATCTTGATGAACAAGTCCATGCATTTCCACAAGGTATATTTCTAGGAGTGGGACTCCTAGATCAAAAATTATTTTCCAAAGTTGTACCAAGTTATACTCTTACCAGCAGTATACAACAGTTCCCCCATTGGTCTACTTCCTTGATAGCTGTCTTGACAATCTTTTTAATTTAAGCCATTCCGATATGGTTTTTATTTGCATTTTTCTAATTAAAAATGGAGCTGAACACCGTTCTACAACTTTGTTGAACATTTAGATCTTCTCTTGTGAAGATTCTGCTCAAGTGTCTCATCCATTTTTCTTAATTGATGATCAATCATTTTCTTAGTAATTTATATCAGTTATTTATATATTCTCTATATGGGCCCTTGACTATATGTCTTATAAATATTTTCACCCAATCTGTGCCTTGCTTTTCATTCTCTTTAATGTTGTCTTTGAATGGATACAAGTTCTCAAGTTATCAATTTAATGTAGTCAAATTTATAATCATTTTCTATATAGTTGGTGACTTTTATGTTCTATTTAAAATTGATTCTCTGTCATGAAGACAATTTACATCTCCTAAAATATTATTTTACCTTTTATAATTAATTCACAATAAATACACACTTGATTTGGGGATACGGTTTGAGGTAAAGATCATGTTTCTTCCTTTCTTTATGTGAATACAAAATTGAGCACTATTTATTTTCATAAGTCCTTTTCCCATTGCTCAGGAGGGTCACCTTTATCTTCAGTCTAGTGTCCTTTGATGTGGAAGGCTGTTCTTAGGCTATCTATTCTATTTCTTTCATCTTTGTCTAGCCTTTCACCATTTTAACATTGTTTTATTAATAATTATCATAACTTTACATAAGTCTTGATATCTGGTAGATATCCAATTTCATCATTCTTCAAGACATCTTCAAGAATTTCTGGTATATTTTTGGTCCTTTGCATTTTCATACAAATTTTAGAATAAATTCGTCATGTTTTATACACACACACATCCGTCTACTGGGACTATGAATATATTTTCATTGAATCTATATGGCAATTTGGAACGAACTGACATTGTAGTAATATTGATATTCACAACCCATGAACATATTGTAGTATAACCCTTCGTTTATTTAGAGCTTCAATTTCTTTCAAAAATGTTTTACAGTTCTCTCTGTAGAAGTGGCAATCTTTGATTTAATTTATTCCTAATTATTTGCTATTTTATATGCTATTATAAACATTTCTTTAAAACTTCAGTTTTACGTTACTAATCTATTGAAATACATTGATCTTTGAATACTGACCTTAATCAGCAATTCTGTTAATTAACTGAACTTTGTTTACTTTTTTGGATTTTTCTATGCACTTATCATCTATGAAAAATTATTTTATTTTCTCTTCTTGACAAATTCACAATAATATGGATCGAATGTGCAATTTTCGTTGTAAATTCAGTACAAAGCTGCTAGTGTATTCAACCTCCTTTTCACTTTAACAAGTTCCCCCCCTCAGCTAAGTAGACCTGATCACCATCCCTGCAAGCTCTTTCTTCCAGTCCAGAGCAGAATCTTCTCCCCCTCCACCGGCCCGCCCCAACAGAATCAAGTTCAGGTTGCGGAAGCAAGCGCGCCGCCTGCACTCTGACAGCTCCGCCCCTCTCCCGGACGCAGCCAATGAGCGGCTGCCTCTTACGCGCGCCCCTTCGGCCAAAATGGCGGCGGCCGTTTGCTCGGAGTCCTGCGTTTAGTGCTGTTGCCCTACTCGTCCCGTTGCAAAATGTGAGGAGGGAAGTGGCTGGTGGAGGCTGGTCATAGGCCATGAGTCGGCGAAGGAAACATGGGGACAGCCCTGGCCTGAAGAACACGCCGCGAAAAATAGAAGCGGCTGAGGAATGCGGCTCGGTGATCGAGCCAGGGAGGAGGCGACTGAAGTCGGCCCGCGGCTCTGGGCTCCTTGGGGCTGAAGATAGGCCTCCCGGTCCAATGTGGCAGCAAGAGCAGCCTCCAGCAGCCGCTTCGTGCAGTAAAAGTAACCCCGAGGGTGAGACGCCGGCAGCGTGGCCTGCCTGGGTTTGGGCGCTGCGCCCCCACAGCCCAGCTCGCAACGGGGAGATCGGGGATGGGGGTGGGGTGGAGTCTGGAAGTGTGTTTTCTTCCTCTGGGGTTCCAGTATAACCCTCGGAGTCCAAAAGTAACCGCGTACCACTCCCCCACAGCTTTTGTCCCCGAGTTGGAGCACCGCCCCGTTAGGTTTGACCAGCCACTTGCCCCTGCCACAGGAATACGTCGTGTGGTTTACCTGTTTGTGGGAGGGCCGCTGCTGTCGAGGCTGCTCCTCCAGTCAGCGGCGGTGGTGGAGCCGCGAGAAATAGCTCATAGGCCTGTTGCCCTCAGCTTATTCCCGGGGAATTCACTTGCCCTTAAACTTTTTACCCTGACGTGCTTTAAAGACGAGGCCATGTGAAAACTATAGCTTGTCTCCTCAGAGCTGTGGCGATGTCTCTCATTATGAATAAACCGGAAGTTGCTGTGTGTAACATCCCTCGAAGTAGGCAATGAAGGGTCTCCCATTCTGATCAATTTTTGGTGTTTCATTTTAAAAGAGTTCTGAAAAATCCTGGTAGGGGTTGAAACTCATACAAAAGCCTTTTGCTAGAGCGTATTCTTAAAACACTGCTTTTGTTACCTTACATGTCTCTTAATTTACTCCCATAAAGCAATTCGGGAATGAACAAAAACAAAATATTGTAGAAATTTAAAAATGATTCTAGACAAACGTTCCCGAGGATTGGATCACTAATGCTTTCTGAAGTACTGTAGTTAATATAGGTTGGACAGAGTTGGTGAAACAGACTTTTACTGAAGTTTCTGTTGGAACATTTAATTTTTGAAATCTACCTATAAGTTAAATAGAGGTGGTTCCCCAAAACCTCCAAGTCCCAGTGATAATGAGTGAATGGAGTGACTAAGTTATACAGTAGTGTATAAAATGCATTCAAAGAGCTTCTAGATCATCTAAAAATACTTGCTATTTACAATGTCAAATTTGTGAAGTGCTACATGGATTTTTTTTATGTGAAACAAGCATTTCAATTGTGGTTCAAGTAGTACCTTTGTCTCTGGGAAAAAATTTTGTATTTGACTGTAAAAATTAATCTAATCTAAGCTATTTGACTTTGGGGTATTATGAAGTAAAGTAATGCTTTAAAATGCAACAGTTGTTATTTTAATCATATTTTATGTAGAAAGGTATGAAACACCAAAGAGAGTGCCGAAAATAGATTTATTGTCGTCTACCTTCAGTTCTCCTAATGATCCAGATGGACAGAATGATATCTTCTGGGATCAAAATTCTCCATTGACAAAGCAGTTAGGTAATTTATTAACATTTTTATGTGGGTAAATCTTGGATAAATGATTCGAATTTAACTGCGGAATTTTAGTTGGGTAACAACATCAGAAACTTTAATACAACAGACGTTTTTTGAGAATCTTATGTGATTTTTCTCCATATGTATGTGATATCATATAGTGTGTAGTCATCTAAGCTACACTGAAATCATTTTTGAAGAAGTGACAGCTATTTTTTAAAAATAAGCTTTTTTTGTTTAAAATTTATAGAAACGTCTTTGTTTCTTTAGGTAAAGGAAGAAAAAAACATATTTACACCACAGATAGTGATGAGATTTCACATATTGTTAATCGTATTGCTCCTCAGGTAAATATCAGTTTTATAGTTTGTAAAACAGTGAAAAATGTGCCTCTAAGTCCTTGTACAGTTCCTTTAAATGAAAAATAATGTTTTGTCTTTTATAATTCTCTTTCCCTAAAATAGAGCAGCAAAAATTGCTTTTACCTTTTCTACTTCTACATGTTTTGAAAAAACAAACATCATATAAAATTGGTAATATATATGTTTTCTCAGGCATTTATCTTGTTTTAATTTTTTTAGAGTAATGATTTTTGACTAGAGCTTTGTGTTTATTTTGTCTTTAATGTTGTGTTTAACATATGGCATCATTTTTCAAGTTACTAAAAGAATAGGGAAATTAATAAAAATTTAAACTTTTATAATTTTTGTGATCAGTATTTGTTTACTATCTATAGTACATCATTTCTTCTTTGAAACTGCTCTTGTTAATACTCACTGACTTACCAAGAAACACTTATAAAGGTGGGAAGAGCACTGGATTTAAATGTAGTCCTCATTAAGCCTCCTATGCTGTGTGACCTTAGGCAAGTTACTTAAACTCTCACAACTTCAGTTCATTCAGCCATAAACTTGAATTATTACTTGTCTTGCACTCTTCATTAGATCACTGTGAGGATTAAATTAGATAAAAATTCTTTGTAAACTATAGAGCACTATAAGGTTATGTTAAGGTTGTTACTTACTGTAATAGAACCATTTTCAAAAGTTTTTTTTTTTTTTCTTCATTCCAGTTCTTGGACTGCTTGTGTGAAATAGAAATATAAGTTTAAGTCAGTCATTTGACACAAAGGAATTCAGTGATTCTAATATTATTCATCATACCAGTATAAGAAGCACTGGCTTGACACATGAAACTGTTCTGAGCTTCTTTACTTTTCTGTCTTCTTTTTTCTTATTTAACAATATTTAAATCTAGAGAACATCCAGTTTTTACGTAGTGTCTTTTCTGAAGGAAATATGGTATTTTTCCTTAACATATCCTTGGAAACATAACATTGTTACCTTAGCCATAAACAACTGATGGCTCTGGCCCAAAACGTGGTTATAAGGAATCACTGTCATCCAGGTGGAAGAGACAGGAAATAAAGTTTTTCTTAACAGCTATAAAATATCCAAAATTACTACTAGCACAATCAAAACAACTCTGTTGCTACTAGCTCTACATTCCACGTTTGGCATGTCATAGAAATTCATTTTACGTATGGTTCATTAGTTAAATAGCATTTGTGCCGTACTACTACTTACTCTATAAGTTAACAATAGATCTTCATTAATTTTGGGTTTCACATGAAAGAAGCATAATAAAATGTGTTTGGGCTGGCCAGCCTAAATAGTGATAAAAAGATAGTTGAGTAAATTATTGGACCCTTTACCTAAATGGGCTGGAAATAATAGCTCACATAAAGAAATGGCAACAGTATACAAGTGGTAACTTGTAACAAAGAAAAAATACGGTGAAATTAGTTGCTTTTAAATGTTACCCTGTTCAACTGAGCACTTTTAAAGTATTATCAAGGTCTGTTTAAAAGCTTGTCATGTTCTCAGAATGACAAACACTTATGTTTATTTTTAGGTGAGTTACCTTCCTCAAGTCATTATTTCATTTCTTCTCAGTGTTTTCAGAGATAGCATATTTTTTAAATATGTACTTCCATTTTAACTGGGTAGTTATTTCACTTTTCAGGGATACTTTTTATACAAATGTTGTTTATTTGAAGATGGTATATATCTTACCATCATTCATAAAGCTTTACATAGTATACTCTTTAGGATGAAATTAAATAATTAGATACCTTATACAGCACCTGGATTGTAATTGGGAATCATTAATTTATGTAATTATTAATGAAAAAATGTGTAAAATTCGACACTTACAAATAGTATGCAAACATACATAGGACCCATGCATATATAAAGTTGGACACATAAAGTTGTCATAATTTAATTCTCTGAAAATTGGTTGAATTTTAAATTATTTAGTAAATGGTAGAGTCCATAATTAAATCATTAAGAATGTTATTTTTTTTTAAATTCAAGATTGGTGAAAACAAAAGAAAAAGTAAATACTGAGTTCGAAAGTGAAATTATTTTCTTGAGTATTCTTAAAGCTAAAGTCAACTAGATTCAAATGAACATTTAAAAAACTGCTTGTTGATTCTATGAGGATTTTGAAGTACCAAGTTGCAGGGGTCTTTTCACCTAAACTTTCTGATAAATAAATGTAAATTAACATTTTTATGCCCAGTGTTGTGGTAGATGCTAAGCTATCATAAAGTCTTTGCCTTTCAGTAACCTATAATCTAGTGATAAGATTATTTTTACCTCGTGTTATAGTTATTTATGTTCATTCTAGGTACTATAATATGGAGTAAAAAATGGTTAATCAGTTTGATTTGTTGGTTTGGTTTACAATTAACGCATAAAGTTCATCTTCATTTTTTTGCGTGATCAAGTGATTGAAAGGCATAGCAAAAATATCCAGATCTAAAATGGCTTTTTCCTAGATTTTATCCAGATCTGGAGTAGGTAAACTTTTTCTTTCTCTTCTAATTTTTTGTTCTTATTCTTACCTCATTCTTAGCATCAGTTCTAACCTCGCTCTTATGTGTAACTCAGCCCTGATCTTATTTCTGAGTGTTCTCAATTTAGGTCAACATGGATTGTCCAACTTTAGATAAGGATTATAATGAGGATGAGGAAAATTTGGAGAATCAGATGATACAGAAATAATTCCATATGTATTTCTCTTTATTCTCAATTCTGATGATTTCCGCCACACAGTTTGTTGTTTCTGATACTAATGTTAGTGTATCTTATGACAATTGAAATAAGTCCATTTTATTTTGATAAAAACATGTGCTCTTGTTATTAAATATGCATTTGATAAATCTTAAAACTTAATTTTCCTGAAAATAAGCAGTATCTAGTTCAGAATGTTTTCATTCTCTAAAACATAAATGGATCACTTCTTGCAACTTGTTAATGCCATCCCCCAGCTTCTCATTGTTTTTGACTATCACCCACCAGAATTTATTGCTCTAAGAAAATAATTCAAAGTAGTTAGGTTTTATTTTCTTCCTTCCTTTTTTCACTTCTTTCTCCCTCTCTCTTTTTTTTTTTTTTTTTGATACTTTATACCTCTTTTTTCCCCCCTCTGCCAAAAGGATGAAAAACCAACAACAAACTCTATGCTGGGCGTATGGATCGGCGAAACTGCTATTCCTTGTACTCCCAGTATAGCAAAAGGAAAATCGAGAGCAAAAATCAGCTACACAAAGTGAGTTCTGACTTTTCAGATTTTCTGAGTTTCAGTGAAGTAAATATTTTTTTATAATATTCTGTTTTGCTAGGCAAGGTGGCTTATGCCTGTAATCCCAGCACTTTGGGAGGCTGATGCAGGAGGATCACTTGAGGCCAGGAGTTCAGACCAGCCTGGGCAATACAGTGAGATCCCATCTCTACAAAAGTAAAAAAATTAACCAGGCATGGTGGTGCACACCTGTAGTCCTAGCTACTCGGGAGGCTGAGGCAGGAGAATTGCTTGAACCCAGTAGTTTGGGGCTATAGTAAGCTATGATCATGCCATTGTACTCCAACCTGGATGATAGAGTGACAACTTAAAAAAAAAAAGAGTTCTGTTTTGGTTTTGTGAATATATCAAAATAGTTAATAAGATTTCCTTAGTTTTAATCTGTAAAATTTTGGAGTTAAAGTAATTATAATGTTAGTGCTAAAATTTCTGAATATTAACATCAAAATATGTTAAATAATAATTGAATATAATGTCTTTTAGAACAGTTCTTAGTTATAATTTTTAATGTCGTTTAATAGGTTAAAAACACAAAATCAAGAGGAAGAACTTATGAAATTGGCTAAACAATTTGATAAAAATATGGAAGAGCTAGATGTGATTCAAGAGCAAAACAAGAGGAATTATGATTTTATCCAGACAATTTCAGAAACAGAGACTTTAGATAACTGTAAAGATAATGTACAGATGCAGTCATTATATAATGTAGGTACTGAAATAGATAGTACTGTAATAAAGAAGCCAATCAGAGGAAGCACTAAGATATCTGTGGTAAATGATCAAAATAGCAGTCAGAAGCCATTCGACCAAAATGCTGAAGCAGCCTTTAATGCCATTTTCGATGGTTCTACTCAGAAATGTAGTGGACAGTTAAGCCAAGAATCTTCTTTGAACACCAGTAATACTACCTTTGGAAAGAAAAATGCTTTGAAAGAGGACAAAGTCATTACTAATGAAACTCTGATCACTGAAAAATTACCAAATAAAAGCCTGGGTTCACTTTCTCCTCAAGCGGATACTACCATAATGACAAAATCATGTGTGACTTCCTGTACTAAGGAGCCAGAAACTTCTAATAAGCCCATTGATGCATTTAATGCCAGTGATTTTGAGGATGAGTGGGAAAACTTACTAAGTAATGAAGCTTTTGTTATGCAAAATGTCAAAATGCCTGAACTATTCCCTTCTAAAACAGCCTGGGTTACTGATCAAAAGGGAATTTGTACCTTTAATAGTAAAAATGATAAAAGTAAGTCAAGAACAAATACAAGTCTAGATGTCAGGTTAAGAGATTCAAATATATTACAAGATCTTCCTTCAAAGACACATAACAGGGAATTAATAGATGCTGGAGAATATAGATTTTCACCAACTCCAAATGATAAATCAAACAAATTACCATCCATGGAAAATAATATGAAATTTGAGAAATCTTTCAATAAAATCGTTCAAGACAAAATTCAAGGTTATGCAATTGCATCTAATCTGACAAAAGTAAAGGAAGATAATCATACTAAATTTACTTCTGGTGTAAATGCTTCTGAAAAGAAGTCTGCTTTGAACACAAGGTATTCCAATGAACAAAAAAATAAGCCCATTTTTAATCAGTCTATTAAAGCACCTGTTGATATTGATTTTTTTGGCTCTGCAACTCTAGGCAATGAAACCAGTGTTAGTAATGCAAATCAGACTAATGCATCAAAATTGGGTTCTTTCTTTGATGATTGGAATGATCCATCATTTGCCAATGAAATTATTAAAACATGTCATCAGTTAGAGAATACCTGGGAAGCAGATGATGTAGATGATGATTTGTTGTACCAAGCGTGTGATGATATTGAAAGACTAACTCAGCAACAAGACGTTAGAAAGGATAGCAAGACATCAGAAAGCATACTTGTGATCAATAATAATTCTAAACATGGAGCCAAAAACATGTTTACTACATCTAAACAAGGAAGTCATTTGGTACAATCGAAGCATTTGAATATGGACAGCATTTCAGTGCAAACATCTTCCTTAACAAATAGCTCAAAAATAGATAAATCAGTAAAGATGGACAAAGGGGAAATATGTGGAAATTCTCCAGGTTTTTTAGGCACTACAACAAATTTTGCTATGTGTTCTAAGAACTCAAATTGTCACATCAATAACCTGCATGCCTCTTGGAGTAACACTAATGTTCCAATACAAGTGAATAGTTCCAAATCAGCTCTTGCAGGAAGTTCAAGTTCGAATGTGAATTCAGATCATATGAGTACAGAAATTGCTGCTTATAAGAAGAAATTGAGTACTCAGCAACTATCCCATAAGACCATAACAGATGAAGCTCAGAGCAACCTTAACAATACAGTTAGATTTTCAAAGTATACATTTACAAAGATGAACAATTCTCAGATTGTTTCTCAGTTTAATCAAAATTGTGTAGCAAGAAGTATGCCTGATACCAAAATTACACAGAGTTTGGAGAAAAAGAAAACTACTTCTGTCAACCCATTACTGGGAGAGGCTGTTATGCAGCAATCTTTGGAACAGTCTTCGAAAGGTATGTATGAAATAGTTTTCTTTGAAAAGTATCATATTGAAAAGTGGTAAAACTAGTTATTTCTTGTTTTGAGTGTAATAAGGTAAAACTATCCTATGATGTTTAACTAGAATTCTTAAAGTGATTCTTACAAATAATTATGCTGTAGTGCATGAAGAATAAGTGGTTTATTTTTCAAAAGATTACTTCAGATTCTTTCCCAGCACTTAATACAGTGACTAGCATGTAATAGTTACTAAATAAATATTTACTGAATGTTTTATGAATTATTTCCTGGAAAATTGTACATTTAGATATATGTCTTACACTGTTTTAAGATCGTATTTACTAAATATGCCATTGTTTTAAAACTTAAGTGATCTTACTCCTACTTTTAGTAGAACAGTGGACTGAACAATACTTTAAAATTTAGAGCATTCTAATTAAACACTTTTGCTAAGTATAATATCTAATATAAAACATTATAATTGTGATGGTTAAAATTGTGATTTACTTAATTGATAGAACCTGTCATTTCTGATTCCAATTCCTCTTTTCCCCAATTCTCCATTCTATCAATGAGTTCTACTGTTTCTACCTCAAAAATTATATCTCAAGACTGTCCATTTTTCTCACTTTCTACTGTTGCCACCCTTATCCAAGCCAGCATTTCTTGACTTTTGCAGTTCTTTAACATGTCCCCTTTCAATTCTAGTCTCCAAATAGCAGAATAGTCTTTTAAAACCAGATATGCAAACATGGCATTCCTATGCTTAAGACAACCTTCAGTGGCTGCCCATCATATTTCAAATAAAATCCAGACTTGACAATATCATCTACAAAGCCCTGGATTATCTCTCCTTAACCTGCCTCTCCTTTTTTTCCCCTTACCTACAAAACTTCAGCTACACCAGCTGTCTTTCCATTTCTCACATGTTCTTTTCTAGTTCAGGAACTTAGACTGTGCTATTCCCTTTGACTGAAACTACTTCTTCCCAATGTTTTACTCCCCTACCCTCACCTTTTTCTTGGTGCTTTCTTATATCTCAGTAAAAGTATTAATTTCTCACAGAGGACTTCCTTGAAGAGTCTGTAAGTAGGTCTTTTCCTTGATTATTTTTTGTTTCTTAATTTCTTTTATCACAGTTGCATTTAAATATTCAGCGACTCTTGTCTGTCTGGTTGGCGTTACTGCTATAACTTTACTATTTGAGTGACTTTATCCTTTTTAACTTATAAGAGTAATATGTTGATTGTTTAAAAAGAAAGAAGTAAAACAGTATAGAATAATTTGAAGTAAAAAGTTAAGTCCTCTATTTCTCCTTTCCCACAACCATTCCTCAGGGGAAACCACTATTAACAGTTTTGTATACATCATGTAGCATTCTCTATGCATATAAAAAGAAGGTTGTGTGTGTGTACATATATATATGTATATGTGTGTGTATGCCTATAAATTTATTTAAATAGCTGGAATTACACACTATATACACACTATTTGGGGCAACTTGCCTTTGCCTTTACTTAATACATTATAGGTATCTTTTCCTGTTAGTATATATAGATTTACTTCAATGACCTTTTAATGACCACATGGTATATTATATGGATGTACCATAATTTAACTTTCTCTATAATGTTTAGGTTCGTTGCAGTTTTTTGCAATTATAAACAATACTCCAGGCGAGGCGCGGTGGCTCATGCCTGTAATCCTAGCTCTCTGGGAGGCCGAGGCGGGCAGATTGTCCCTATTTTTTTTTTTCTATTTGGAAGCTTTTGCTGAGAAAATACTTATACACATATTTTTCCTACTCTATAAACATTTCTATATAAGCTCCTCAAAGTGGAATTGTTGACTCGTAAAGTGTAAGAATTTAAAAATTGATACATACTGCCCAACTGGCCTCCTACAAGTTATAAAACTCATGTACTCACCAACA
>CAUYSK010009064.1:0-11596 GCA_963575035.1 Avahi laniger
GAAGCAATATAGTTACTAAATATGCAAAGCAAAAAAATTAAAATGCAAGACAATTTTGAAAAATTAAACTTATAGTGAGAGATATTGTTATCCTCTTTCAGAACTGATGAACCCGTTTGTCAAAAATCACTAAAGGCATAGAAGAGACTTGAATTACACCATGATTACACAATTACACACACACAATCTCAACTAGATAGATATATATGTACTGTTATTTCCAAATATTTGAAACTGTCTCTGTATATATCAGTGATTCTCAATCTTTTTGGTCTCCAGACCCCATTACTCTCTTAAATATTATTGAAGTCCCCAAATAGCTTTTGTGTATATGGGTTATAGCATACTGGTTATATATGGGTATATATGGGTGTATATTAGAACATGTAGGTTATACCATATCTATATTTATCATATTAGTAATTCAAACTGAGAATTTAAAATATTTATTAATTTATTTAAAATAATAAACCCAATGGAAAAATGAGCAAGGCAATTCAGGGAAGTGAAAATTCAGAGGGATCATAAAAATATGAACACGTGCTCTGCCTTAGTAGTAGCAGGGACATCTCTATCAGAGCCGTCAGATTGGCAACACAAGGATATATGTTGCAGCACTTTTTGTGAAAGGGGGAACAAACAGACAAAGGGCAAATTCTTGTCAATCTCAGAATGATTGAATGTATTGTAATGTATCTCGACCATAAATAACTATGTGGAAATTTTTAAAAAATGAGTTAGAGTTTTCTTGTTTACTAGGAGGGATTTCTAAATGTGCAGAGAAAAGCAAGATAATAGAGGACTGTTTTTAATATGATCTTTTTATAAACAACAAGCCTCCAAAAATCTTATATGCATAAATGTGGTTATTCATATATAAGTTATAGCAGCACAAAACTCTAGAACAGTGACTACTTAGAGAGCTGGGGATGCAAAGGGTGGAAGGAAGCAAGGCATGTGCATACACACACAGTTCATAAGGGAAAAAAGTGTTCATAATAAAAAAAATCTCACTTATGTAAAATTTTATTTATATATCCAGAGGTGACATTAAAAATATTTAACAACCGGTAGGGCACGGGGACAGACCAATCAGAAGAGACGCTGGCAGTACATTGTACAGGTGTGTGCTTGCTGAATATTGGCCCTGTTTTTTTCCGTACATACTCATGCCTTTATTTCTGAGGGACAGATTCCTCAGAGTTGGATGGCTGGGTCAAGGTGTATGTGTATTTCTAATTTTAAAAGAAATTGCCAGATTGCTGTCCAAAAAGACTGTATAGCAATTCACATTTCTTCTGGCGATGTAAGAGTACTCATTTTTCCCAACAGCAGTGGACAGCATATCAATCACTGAGCAGGGAAATATTGTAAGACAGGCAAGTATTCTGTCTCTCAGCTGGAAGCCTCAGCTGTTGAAAAGAGTGAAAGGAGCTTGTGGTTTTAAGGAAGGTCTCTGACATGCTAATCTTAAACTTTGAATACTATGTGCCGGAGGTAGAATGTCCACCAGCTGCTCCTGCCTTCCCCCACATTAATCCCCACCAGCTCCAATTTAGACCTTGTCCCTTCTTCCTTGGCTGAGGTGATAATTTTATTGCAGCGGATGTTCCCATCCTTGAGGTATGCGGTACCATTTTAAAGCTTTTATCACTAAACCCAGGCTTTCATGGTTCCCTCAGCAAATGGACACCATAATAACTCACTACTATTTTTAATAAACCAAAGTTCAAATCAGAAAATTGCAATGACAAGAGCATTGCTGTGAGTGGTGCAGACTCATGGTCTCTGGTGAGCTTGTGTGGAAGTGGTGAAGAAGTAAATAGCCTCCTTATGGGGTAAACACAGTCATAATTCTTCGGTTAGGGCATTTGGCCACTGAGCATACAGAATGCTTAAAGGTAGAGAGGGACAGGGAAGAGTCAAACATGGTTGAGTTTTCAGCATGGTTGATGGGATGGATAATGATATATTTATAGAGAATAATGGTGAAGAAGCACTTTTTTTAAAAAAGGGAATTAAGTGCAGTTTTGAACATTGGGTTGTATTTAGTAATAATGTCTATTGAAAATCTACTATATTCTGGATGCCAGGGATACAGTGATAAATGAATACAGCGACAAATAACATAGTTCTACCCCTTAAGACACGCAAGTATAGAGTTGTCAATGGACAATTAAAGTATACTGTGTATATTTTAGTTAAAATGTAAATTTCAGGATATTATGAAAATTTCAGGATATTATGAAAATTTCGGGATATTATGAGGATGGAGGATACCTAGTCCTACCTTAAGCAATACTGGGAGTCTAAGCTGTGCTGAGAAATTAGAGTTTTATCCTGTAGTTGAGGTGGTGAAGTGTTGATAAAGCAGGTGAGCGATGACTGAGTTTGTATTCAAAATAGATCAGGGGCTAGGAAATGTCAATTTGGGAAGGAGAGGTGGTGGCACTGGAGACAGGAGGCCCTATCAGTAGTGGCTGCAAGCATCTCAGCAAGATCTGAAGGGATCCTAAGGCAGGGCGGAGATAGCCACAAGGCCACAGAAACACAAGGTGGCAGTCCTCCTCATAGCAGGTGTCCTCATGCGGCATGACATCTTGAGTTATCCCAGACCGCCCACTTCAGTGCCCACCTCCATTCTGCCCTTCTCTTCCTGTCTCCTCATGTTTCTATCTAGCAAAGCCCATCTTCATTAGATACTGAAGTAAGCAATCAATTTGCCATGAACGGTGAAGTCACAAGCTCATTTTAAGAGGACCACCCTTAATTCTAAATTGGGGGCATTTCAGGTAGGATTACTTAGTTAAAAAGCATACTTTTTGGCTGTGTGAGGGTGTCATTTACATTTCATAGCCGGCCACCTGCTCTGCCTGCTTATAAAACCAGCCTTGTGCTGCATACAGCATGGTCAGAGGTGAACAAGTAAGGTTTTTCTTCTCAACTTTTGACAAGGTCTCTGTATCAATTGCTTTAGTTGTAAGAACTGAAAATAACTCTGCCTAACTTACGAAAACGTTAAGAAGAAGTTGGGGGTGCAACAGGGTGAACTTCTTGGAAAAATGTGTCATGTCTCACAGAATTAAACAAAAGTTGAGCAACCAGGTGCGGGAAGTAAGTAGCTACAGTTATCAGGAGCTGACAAACTGTCTCTCTGGGACAGTGCTCCAGAGGTGAGTTGGCTCCCAATTTAGATTCCAAAGGGAAAGCACTTGATTGGTTTAATTAGCTTAATGTACCCATCCCTTGGTGATGGGTACAAAATGAGGGTGAGGGGCACCATGGATCTAACCCTACAGTTCCACTTAGGATAAGGGAGAGATAATGAGTCTGTCACTAGAACAGGAAATGGGTGCTATAGCAGACAAGTGACAGATATCCACCATAGCATCATGCTGCTAATTTGTAAATTGAGTGGACTAGGAGATTTTAAGTCTTCTTTCTCTAACCTTTGGAATTTGGGAGTCAAATATGGCTTAGTACCTTGGTATGCTTTCACAAATCTATGGACACCCCTTCTCAATTCCCTTAGTCAGTGACACTGTTTCAGTTTTAGGTGCTAGGCTTGATGGCGTCTGAATAGAACTACCAGTGTTTGCATGCTGGATATTTCTTATTGGCCCATAGCAATGGACAGGCTAGTGTTTAAAGAATAAATCTGTGAAGAAAATTTTCACAAACGTGATGGAAAGATACAGGTTTTATAGCTTCCTTGCAGCAGAAGCCTATTCCAGAATTTAGCTTTGTTTAAAATATATGAACTCTTCTGTTTTAGGGATTTCTACTTTTCTTTCCATTTCAAGACTAAGAATGTACACTCATAAGATTGTTCAAAATGCAGCTTTCCCATTTCTGACCAGACAAAATGTTGATCAAAAATTAATTACAGCAGAATCTGCTTAATCAGTCCATGTGTTAGTGGTGTGGCAACTGTCAAGGACATCTCCAGAGACTCTCCAACAGCGTCCTTTGTGGACTCCAGGCAGCCAGCGTCTCTGGGTTGCCGAGGCCCTGGCAGCAGCCTTCATTTGCCTTTTACAGCAATAACAGATGCTTGGCACCAATTGGTGTTTGCCACCATAAGTTTCTTCTATTCAAGACCATAAGCTGCTTTCTGGCTCTGTTCTGGCTTCATTGTGGAACTTTTCCTCCTTCATTAGAGATGGGCAGAATCCTAGCGATTTGAGCTCTGGCTTTGATTTGGAAAATAAATTTCATGGAAAAATGGAGTGTGTTCCTTCTTTTCATTTCTAACTTTTCTTTTTACTTGTATGTGACTCAAACTGAAATTATAGCCTTCTATTATTTTCCCCTTGAATGATTTTTGACCTGCTTCTAACAAATAGGGAAAATACACTAACCAGCATGAGAAAACCAGGGTCAGCATTAGAAAACCATGTGTAAAAGCAAATGGAAAACCAACATTCACGACTCATAAAAATTAATGACAGGGTGTGGCACACAGCTGCCCAACTGATGAGAAGAAAGCTATATTGTGAATTGCTGGGGAATTAACTATTGTAAGAGGAGAAGCATAGTAATAGTGGATTTGAGCTGGTAACATCAGTGGAGAAGATGGCAGGAAGGAGAGAAATATTTAAGCATTTGCCTGAGAATTAGTGGTTCTCTTTGATACACTGATATTTTTCACTGTGGAAATACATTCAATAATGATTGTAGGGGTTATTACAATAGCTGCTGGTGAGACAGGAATAATAGAGAATTCTAAGGAAAGGAAGATTTAAATTTGAGACACTTTGGCTAAGAGGATTTCATTATAGACACGTGGGCAGAAAATCAGAATTTTACTCAGTTCCGAATACAGAATGCACTTGCATGATATGAGTCAAAGGTGAAAAAAGAAAAGCGAAACAAGGAAAGGTGAAAGAAAGTTGCTTCTCTGACATAGTATATGTTACTTCTACTCACATACCATGGGTCAAAGGAAGTCGAGTGGCCACGCATACAATCAATGAGGATAAAAATAGGGTCCTCCTATCAGGAGGGCTTAGTGAAGAGATTCAGCAAGTATTTTGAACAAGTAATACAATCTGCCACATTTCTGAAACAATTTCTTTGATTATCATAGATTCTTAGTTTGTATCTTTCTGAGACATTTTTGCTAACACTTATTTTTCTAGCAAAATTTCACTTCATCCAAGTTCTCAAATTTAGTAAAATACATATTTTCATGTTATTCTTTTATTTTGTCTTAAATCTCTGTAGCATCTCTTCTATACTCCCTTTCCCCCTAGAATTTTTGATTTGTGACATCTGTTTTTTTCCATGATTAATTTTGCCAGAGTTTTTGTCTATTGGCTTTTCAAACTAAGGGGCTTTGTAGTTGTTACCTATAGTATTTCTGATTTCTGTTGTATAAATGTCTGTCCCTACTTATACTTTTTCTGCCTAGTCTGATTTCCTTGGACTTTCTTATTACACCTTTCTTAATATTTTAAGTCAATATTTAGCTAATTATTATTCATTTTATGACTATGTAAGAATTTACCATTGTATTTCCCTTATAAGCAGCCTCTCAAAAATTTCCACATGTAATTGCTTTATTATCTTTCAGTTTTAAATATTTTTTCAATTCCATTATGACTTCTTTGATCTACTGAGTTTGGCAATTTAAATATGAATATATATTCAACACTGTTAGTTATATTCTTCCAATAATTTGTTTCCTAATTACTTCTTTTCTGCTTGAACTACCATTTTTGTTTTTTTAAATTTTTAAAAAATGTAGAGGGTACAAGTGTTTTTTGTTACATGATGAATCATATTGTGCTAAGTCAGGGCTTTCAGTATACCCAATATGCACGAGAATAGTGACCATTGTACCTGATAGGTAAATTTTATCCCTCACTCCCTTCCGTCCTCCCACTTCTTAGTTTCCAATGTGCTTTACATGTCTTTATGATGATATATACCCCCCATTTAGCTCCCACTTATAAGTGAGAACATGTGATATTTGTTTTTTCATTCCTGAGATTCTTCACTTGGGATAATGATCTCCAGTTCCATCTAAACTGCTGTGAAAGACATTATTTCATTCCTTTCTATGGCTGAGTAGTACTCCATGGTGTGTGTGTGTGTGTGTAGGTGTGTGTGTGTGTATATATATGTGTGTGTGTGTATCTATATATAATACATTTTCTTTATTTACTCATCAGTTGATGGGCACACAGGTTAATTCCATATCTTTGCAACTGTGAATTGTGCTGTGATAAACATTTGAGTGCAGCTGTCTTTTTTATATAATGACTTATTTTCCTTTGTATAGATACCCAGTTGTGGGATTGCTGGATTGAATCATAGGTCTACTTTTAGTTTGTTGAGGAATTTCCATATTGCTTTCCATAGTGAATGTACTAATTTACATTTCCACCAACAGCCTACAAAAGTTTCCTTTTCACCACATTTATGCTAACATCTATTGTTTTTTGACTTTTTAATAATGCCCATTCTGACAGGGGTAAGGTGGTATCTCATTGTGGTCTTAATTTGCATTTCCCTGATGATTAGTGATACTGAACATTGTTTCATATGTTTGTTGGCCGTTTGTCTATTGTTTTTTGAAAAATGTCTGCTCATGCCTTTTGCTCACATTTTGATGGGATTGTTTGTTTTTTTCTTGCAGTTTTGTTTGAGTACTTTGTAGATTCTGGATACTAGTCCTTTGTTAGATGTATAGTTTGCAAATATTTTCTCCCATTCTGTAGGCTGCCTCTTTACTCTTTTGATTATTTCTTTTGTTGTACAACAGCTTTTTAATTTAATGAGTTCCATTATTTATTTTTGTTGCTGCTGTACTTGCCTTTGGGGTCTTAGTCATAAGTTCTTTGCCTGGGCCTATGGCTGGAAGAGTTTTTCCTACACTTTCTTCTAGAATTCATATGGTTTCATGCCTTACATTTAAGTCTTTAATCCATCTTGAGTTAATTTTTGTATATGACAAGAGATATGGATCCTCTTTCATTTTTCTGCATGTGGCTATCCAATTTTCCCAGCACTATTTATTGAATAGAGTGTCCTTTCCCCAATGTATGTCTTTTTATGCTTTGTTGAAGATCAGTTGGTTGTAGCTATATGGCTTTATTTCTGGGTTCTCTATTCTGTTTCATTGGTCTGTGTCTCTACTTTTATACTAGTACCATGTTGTTTTGATTAGTATAGCCTTGTAGTATAATTTGAAGTCAAGTAATGTGATACCTCTAGATTTGTACATTTTGTTTAAGATTGCTTTTGGTATTCCTTTTATGGTTCCAAATGAAGCTTAGGATAGTTTTTCCTAGATCCGGCGAAAAAATGACATTGTTATTTTGATGGGAATTATGTTGAATTTATAAATAACTTTGGGCAGAATGGACATTTTAATGATGTTGATTCTACCAATCCATCAACATGGGATATTTTTCCATTTATTTTTGTCATCTACTACTTCTTTCATCTACTACTTCAAATTCATCAGGAATTTGTAGTTATTTTTATAGAGATCTTTCACCTCTTTCGTTAAATATATTCCTAAGTATTTTGTTGTCTTCAAAGCTATCATAAATTGTATTGAAATGTTACTGATTTGTGTACATTGATTTTGTAACCTGAGACTTTGTTGAATTTATTTATCAGTTCTAGGAGTCTTTTGGTGGGGTCTTTAGGGTTAACTCATCTATATCTTTTAAGTGGCGTATTAAGACCATTTATGTTCAATGTTAGTATTGACATATGAGATACTGTTCTATTCAGCATATTGAATGATACATAATTACTTTTTTTTCTTCCTTGTGTTACTGTTTTGTAAGAGCTGTGAGCTTTAACTTTGGGATGTTTTTACACTGGTAGGTATTGATTGTTCTGTTCCATGTACAGAGTACTTTTAAGCATTTCCTGTAGGGCAGGCCTAGTGGTGATAAATTCCCTTAGTGTTTGTTTTTCTGGAAAAGAGTTTATTTCTTTTTTATTTATGAAACTTAGTTTTGCAAGATACAAAATTCTTGTCTGGCAGATATTCTGTTTAAGAAGACTGAAAATGTGACCCCCAATCCCTTTTGGCTTCTAAGATCTCTGCTGAGAGGTTTGCTGTTAGTCTGATGGATTTGCTTTTTTAAGTAAATCACTGCTTTCATCTTGCAGCTCGTAGGATTTTCTCCTTCACTTTGACTTTGGCCAGTATGATGGCTATGTGCTTTGGTGATGTTATATTTGCTGTGAATCTTCCAGGTGTTGAATGACCATCTTGTATCTAGATATCTAAATCTCTAGGAATACCAGGTAAGTTTTTCTAAAATATTCCCCCAAATATATTTTCCATGCTTTTTGTTTTTTCTTATTCTCCTTCAGGAATACCTATGATTCTAATATTAACCTACTTTACATAGTCCCATATTTCTCAGAGTGATTATTTATTCTTCTTTACTATTTTTTCTATATTTTTGATTGACTGGGTTAATTTGAAAGCCTTGTCTTCAAGCTCTGAAATTCTTTCTTCTGTCTGGTCCACTGTGTTGTTAAAACTTTCTGTTGTATTTTGCAACTCCCTAAATGACTCTTTCATTTCTTTAAGTTCTGTTATATCTTTTCTTATGTTGTTTATCTCTTTAGTGAATTTTTCATTCATGTCTTTAATTATTATTTTGGTTTCTTTGTGTTGGTTTTCAACTTTCTCATCAATCCCATTGATCTTACTTGCTATCCATATTCTGAATTCCATATATGACATTTTGACAATTTCCTTTAGGTTGGAGCCCATTGCTGGAGACCCATTGTGATCCTTTGGAAATGTCAAAACAGCCTGTTTTTTCATGTTGCCAGAATTCTTATGCTGCTTCCTTCTCATCTGAAACCTATTCTCTTGTCTCAAGACAGGTAGGTTTGCAGTGCACTTGTTCTCCTGTGCTAGGAACTTTCCTATTCAGTGAAGTGAGGGAGAAGTCCCTGGATGGTGCCCTTGAGCCCTGCTCTAGAAGGCTGACCTGGCAGGAGAGGGACAGTTGCACTGTGAGAGTTTAACACTGCTGCTCTCCTGTGTCTTCCATCTCATCATTCCCTTGTGGTTGTCACAGGTGATCCACATGCAGCAGAGTGAGTGATCCCCCCACCTAGTTCTGTCAGTGGTGATGATTGTCCCTCACAGTAATTTGAGCACTACCCTGCCCTGCACCACAGGTGGTGGCCACTGTTGGCCCAGGGTGGCTTGAGATCTTCCCCATTTGTTGGCCCACACCAGCTTGAGTGCCACCCTGCCCATGTCCACAGGTGGTGGCAACTGTTGGCCCACAGAGGCTTGAGCTCCATCCCATCCATGTCTATTGGCAGCAGGCTTTATTGGCCTGCAGCAGCTTGAGCACAGTCCTGCCCAAGTCTGTAGGTGGCAGAGTTTGTTGGCCCACAGTGGCCAGAGCATTCACCTTCCCCTCCAGTTCCCCTGGTAGCAGTGGGAGTGCATGGCTCCTGCTCACAGGACATGTGAGGGCACCTGGCCTCTCTGCTCCCTCCCCAGCCCAGCAGGGGAAATGGGGAAGTAGCAATGGATATGACACCTTGGTAGACACAGCACTCTGGGTCTGGGATCTCAAATGGTGCCAGCCTCAGCACCCAGGGTTTGCAAGCCAGTGGGTCCCCACTGTGCCTTGTCTCCTCCCCTGCATACCTCTGATACCACAGAGAAGGTTTCCTCTCTTCCTTCTCCTTCACTTCGGATGCCTCCTGGCCCCTCTCTGTTGATTCCCAATGCTGTCTCTTATACAGTTGATCTGAAGGTCAGTATTTACTCACCACTTTCAATCTTCTCCATGAGAGTGGTGTGTGCAGGCTGCTTCTAGTCTGCCTCCTTGGCTCTTCTTGAACTATCATTTCTGATAAAAATATATTCGTCACTTACTATGATCTAGCTGTGTGATTTTCTCCTTATAATTATCAATTTTAAAAATTTTGAAACTGTGTTTTATAACTTGCTTATAAGTTTAGGATTATTACAGCTCCCTGGTAACTTATACTTTTTGTCATTATATAATTACTCTCTTTACCTCTGATAATATTCTTTGACTCAAAATATATTTAGCCTAATATTAATATAGCTACTTCAGCTCTATTTTACTTATCACTGCGTGGCATATATTTTAATTCTTCATTTCAAATCTTTTAGTTTCCCTATGTTTTAGGTGTTTTGCTTATAGATGAATTTTATTTTTATATTCTAGCTGAAAATTTCTTTAGATTTATTTAGTCCATTCACATTTATTATGATTACTGATACATTTGGATTTTTAAAAACCATCTCATTTTGCACTATTTTTCTTGGTTTGAGGTAGAGTAGTTAGAATCCAAATTTACATGAGGGTAAGAACAGCACCCCAGGCTAAACATGCAATCTTACTTTTCATCTTCCTTTACCAGTAGGTAGATATTTCTTCCACTCTATCCTTTTACAGAAGGTATACCTTCTCTGAAACCCAAGATTTATATGTGTTACATAGGTTTTTTCTTTTTTTCATTTTAGCCCAAGGCTTTATTTTATATTCTAATATGGATGCTATAATACAAATCCCTATGAGACCACAAATGCCTACAGGGTCACAAAGGCCAATTCTAATTTTTTGTTTTCTCTTTATTTTTTGGGCCCTGGACTCTTTTTTTTTTTTTTTATTGTGAGCTCATCCATAAACTTACAAGAATGTTTGACATATTTTCCCTGCTTTTCTAGGTGTTTTGAAGTATAAAGTATTTCTTCAGGACATCTTATCACACCATATTGCTAGAAATGAAATTGTTACCAGTTTTTTTTTTTTTTAAATTGAAAGTGTATCACTACTTCCTCCTCTCTATGGTTTCTTTTTCATGGATGCAAAACATCTTTTAAATTCCCTCACTATAGCTATAAATGCTGGATACTTGAGAAAATAGATTTGGCACCTCCCACCTACTTTCCCTAAGAATTTAACCAAACAGAAGTATGTATATGCAATATATGTACATGTTCACTTATGAAAAGATCTTTATATAATTCTAGTGTTGGTATAAATTTGTATTTTAGCACCACTGCTTAAGTTGTGATATAAACTTTATTTTTCCAAATTAGTAATATTGGAACATTACCAAAGTCGGAACTGCAAAATATATTTTAAAAAAGTTATTTTTATAAATTAAGTCATGTATGCACTTTTTCCCAGTGGGACAAAGCTTAAATTTGATTTAGAAATCTGGAGGGTCTGTTGTCCCAGTTCTTGAAGGATGCCTAGTAATGAACTATTCTGGTTTGTTCACATTTTGTCAGGTGAGATAAAAGTTATTTTTTTGTAATTTGAAAATCCTAGCAATATCTCTTAACGTTAAATTTTTTTTTTTTTTTTTTTTTTTTAGACAGAGTCTCACGTTGTTGCCCTGGCTAGAGTGAGTGCCGTGGCCAGCCTAGCTCACAGCAACCTCAGACTCCTGGGCTCAAGCAATCCTACTGCCTCAGCCTCCCGAGTAGCTGGGACTACAGGCATGCGCCACCATGCCCGGCTAATTTTTTCTATATATTTTAGCTGTCCAATTAATTTCTTTCTATTTTTGGTAGAGACGGGGTCTCGCTCTTGCTCAGGCTGGTCTCGAA